>AP028919.1:8359476-8524476 GCA_036186465.1 Nesidiocoris tenuis
TTTGAGTTTCTGTTTCATTGTGAGTTTGACTTCGATTTCGATTATGAGTTTGAGTTTCGGTTTCATTGTGGGTTTGACTTTGATTTCGATTATAAGTTTGAGTTTCAGTTTCATTGTGAGTTTGACTTCGATTTCGATTATGAGTTTGAGTTTCTGTTTCATTGTGAGTTTGACTTGGATTTCGATTATGAGTTCGAGTTTTGGTTTCATTGTGGGTTTGACTTCGATTTCGATTATGAGTTTGAGTTTCAGTTTCATTGTGAGTTTGACTTCGATTTCGATTATAAGTTTGAGTTCCTGTTTCATTGTGAGTTTGACTTCGATTTCGATTATGAGTTTGAGTTTCTGTTCCATTGTGAGTTTGACTTCGATTTCGATTATAAGTTTGAGTTTCTGTTTCATTGTGAGTTTGACTTCGATTTCGATTATGAGTTTGAGTTTCAGTTTCATTGTGAGTTCGACTTCGATTTCGATTTTGAGTTTGTGTTTCTGTTTCATTGTGAGTTTGGCCCTTGACAGTTTGATAGGTAATGAAAAATATATATTACTTATGTGAACGAATTTAAGAAGGTGGTGCCCCTTCCGCCCCTCCCGGGTACCTTCCTGCCTGCTAGTTGGTAACTTCCCTTAAAGTTTCACAACCCTCTACTTTTACTCCTAAGTCCCATTCTAACAAATCGGACCGCTAGTTTTCCCCTTTTTTTGTTGTTGGGCAACGTACAACGCAACGCATGCAAGTCACTTCATGCAACACACGGCAGCTTACATCTCTGGTGGAATCTTTACTGCTGGGCAGTGTCTCGTCCTCGCTCCAACTGAACGACGTGTACTTATTGTGCTGCGTGAACGGCCAGAAAAACAGACATGCGTTGTGAGAGACACACGAAGTAACATAGGCCGAGGTTCGTACCAGGGTAAATAAGTTCATGTAGTGAGGATGAGCTAATGATGATTTTGTTTTCCAAACTTTCATAGCAAACTTGTAAATAGCTCCGAAAGAACCGGTTCCGTTTGAACGTTTATGAACGGAATAAAAATAATTTCTTGGGCGTTTCTAGCCGAAAATAATTTTGCAAGCATTCCCTCCGGTGACCATGGGGCGAAAAATGTTATAGAAAGGCACGAGCGATTGCGTGATTTTTTTTTATTTTTATTTTCTAGTTGATGGTTGGAGTATAGGGTTGCAAAAAGGTAAGCAAGTAAAGAATGTACCAAAGATTAATTTTTTCCATACCAGGTTTTTGGGTACTAATGCCTGAAATGGAAATTCAACTTTTTTTGACGATCTGTGTTTGTGGGTACTTTCTGCTGACTGTAAACTGTGGGACACTGGGTTGAACTGCGAGCATTGGAAGAACATAGAGTATCCTCATACTATTTTATCTCACATTTAGGGATGATAATGATGGAATTCGTAAGCCCACACAGCACGAAATATCTCAGAAGTGTCTAATATACATGCAATGCTCGTCACGAAATTGGAAATATCTATGAATACAAAATTATATTGCATATTACATAGACTAAAACGTAAATATCAAGGACTGCACAATGTTTTGTGCCTCCAAAAAAAAAAATAATTTTTTTTTGCTATGGAAACATTATGGGATAACATGATTGTAGACATTTCTGAGACGACATTTTAAATTCGAGCTGTGTGGGACAATGGTCGGAAAACAGTCATCAAAACTCACCTTTAGGGCCGATTGTGTCAAAACCCTTGCGTTACTGTCGTCCGTTTTGGGAGAAACGAGGCCCATTCCTATTGGTGACCATGCCATGAGGCCGACCCCTGTTGAAAATAAAAATGTTGATGATTGAAAATTGAATTAAATTCCGAAAATAAAAAAAATTTGTATTAAATTCAGAAAATAAAAATAAATTGAGTTAAATTCGGAAAATAAAAAAATTGAATTAATTATATTCAGACAATAAAAAAATTGAATTAAATTCAGAAAATAAAAAATAAATTAAATTCAGAAAATAAATTTTTTAAATTAAATTCAGAAAATTATTTTTGAACTAAATTCGGAAAATCGTTTTCAAATTAAATCAAAAACTCGACCAAAAAACCATACATACCGATCTTATTGTACAGCTCAGACATGTAGAGTTCGGTCTTCTCTCGGCAGAACATATGATATTCGGCTTGCTCGATTATGGGCGTAATACAATTGAACTGGCGGCAGTTCGAATAGGCGTCCATAATTTCCACCGGCGTCCACTTGGCCGTTCCCCAATACATGACCCATCCTTGAGTGATTACATGGTGCATAGCTCGGACAGTCTCTGCAAAACGGGACTATCACGCTCAGCATACACATACCTAACTATGTGCATAGTCATGAGGCAGCGGTTCATGAGGCAGAGCAGAGGCATGAGGTTCGTAGATATAATGTGGTATTATCATAGAGTTTTGGGTTTAAATCCTATTCAAAAGTTTCACCATAAAATTTCTTCTTGGTAAGTTGTATTTTTAGATTTTTTGCCGTGCACTGATGCTATATTATAATAATTCTTGTCAAAAATTTACAATAAAAACCAGAATCGTGGACATTACCCCCCAAAAATGAGACAGCGGTCACAATGTGACTGAATAGACGTGTCTCCAAGCACTGATGAAGAAAATATAATTTTTCGAAAGCTCGGCGAAATATATTAACTACTATATATAGTTAATATAATATATTATATATTAACTACTGTAACGAAATATATTAACTACTATATATAGTTAATATATATATTAACTATATACCTAGTGTTATTTTCCTGCATTATAGGAAAAAAATCCATGAGTTTGAGGGTGAAATTATTAGACGACATGGTCTCATATTAATTCGAAACAATTCCCAAGCGCTTTCGCCATTCGTGGCATCATCAGGGGATTCCAGATTCTGGTCGACGTGGGGAGATTTGATGTATCATGAAACTATTGACATTTTCCGGGAGGGTCGTCGCTTTTAAAACATTTAACAAACTACAACTTTTAAACGATAAATTAAAAAATATATCACATCATTTACCAATCCTATTGTTAAATTTTCATCGTTTTTTTGCCGAATTGGTTGGGTACGACCATACTTTTCTTTCGTGATACTTTATTTTTCTACTTTTCTCATGGCCGAGTAGGATATAATTAGGAATAATTCGGGAATATTATTAGGAATTAGCTAGGGAAGAAAATTAGGCACTAATTACCTAATGAAGGTATAAAAATTCAATTTTCGCTCACCTTCTGTAGGGCACATAGGGTCGCATTTATGAAGTATAACGACATCTATATAGTCCAATTGAAGTCGGAGCAAAGACGCTTTTACGCTTTCGATGATGTGCTTTCTCGACAGACCTCTTTCGTCCGACCTGAAAAACCACAGGTTTGATAGGTGAGCAGATAACAATACGTCCATGATTTTGATCCGTACAGTTTTGTCCTTTTTCGATGTTATTTTTGTACATTTTCAGGCTACGAGGATCTAAAACGTCGAAAAATACACTTGGATATAAAAAATCGGAATATTCCGAGTCAGGTACCGGAGTAAACAAATATCGCTCGAATCGGTTGATTTTTTTGGCCAAGAAAAAATTGAATAGAAGCAATAATAATTACTCATTTCGGAAGTACTATGAGTAATCGGAATTCAGGCTGAACTAGGCGAATTAGAAGCAAAAACACACGAAATACTGTACTGGTTTGAAAACCGTTGGACGATGATTCAGACTTTTACAATTTTAGATTTTACTTTATTCAAAAAATCCTGTACTTGGGTGTTTGAATTTATTTATCATAAATAATTACTATATGCAGATATGTTTTACAGTAAAACTTTCACTGCATGAAATTTTTTTTAAGGTTTTATCTCTAAATAATTTACAGTTGAATTAATTTTTTTATCGGATAGGAGCTTCAGAAAAAAGTTTACTTATAAGTAAAAATTTATAAATTTATTTAAAAATAAATTATTTAAAAATTTATAAATAAACTTTTACTCAGAATCGCTTCTAGCACAAGTGCAAAGAAAGGAGGAGAAATAAAAACTCAAAAAACTAGAGAAAAGAAATAGTCTATTCCATTATCAAGGTACAATAATTGTACCTTTATTAAATAAAGGTACAATTATTGTAGACCGGTTTAGGTCATTAAACCATCATCAGTACTTAACAGCGACAGAGGTCGAAAAATATCTGGCTTATATTATATAATACTAGATTATATTATATAATAATTGTAGTATAATGCTAAAGTGAAGTTACAAGTGAAAGGTGAAAGTAAAAGGTGAAATGGAAAGGTACAAGTGAAAGGTGAAAGTTCTACCTAAGTAAAGGGGGGGTGAAAGCCTTAAGTACCCGGGATTCACTTCACAACATTCACTTAAATGTTAAATGCTTTTTACTTTCTATTAAGAACAGAAACCATGTACAGGGCACTAAGGGTTATCATTCCCTTCTTGTACCTTTCACTTAGGTAGAACTTTCACCTTTCACTTATACTGTCACTTTAGTACAAGAAATATCTATTTCTTGAAGTACCTCTATCGTTGTTAAGTACTGATGATGGTTTAATAACTGAAACCGATATACAATCGTATTTTAATAATGGAATTTGAGTTCTTTTCTCTCATTTTTTGAGTTTTCATTCCACAATTTTCTCTCATTTTTTGAGTTTTCATTCCACAATTTCATGGCATTCCACAATTTCTCCTCGAGTGATTTAGTATCAAATAGAAGAGACTTTCAGATTCTTCCGATCATATTGACTATCAGGTTGGGATTTTTCGTTGCGTGATCTTACCCTCTATTTTACGTTTATTCATCGATTTTTCGAAAGATTCACATAAATAATCGACGCCTTCCCGTGTGGCAAACCTGCTTTGCACAGTGCGGCATTAAAAATGTACACAACACCCCTACGTCTGGCTCGGTCACTTGGGATATCCAGGTATAACAATTTCATTGCAATTGACTGCAGATGTGAACTCGTATTCGCCAGCTAGGATGCCTGCAATGCGGCGGTTAACAGCCGAGCCGAGGCTTGCGTTCAACTTGAAGTTCATTGTTCGCGTTTTATTCCGCTCCAATTTGCCTCAACCGAATTAGCGCCCTCTGAGGCTTTCAGCTGAGATTCAGCATGCTAACTAAGCCAAGACGTTGGAGTTTGCTGGCGAAATTCGATTAGTCAACGCCAGTGTTTTTGGTTCGATTTTAACTTAGTTTTTCGGCAAGGTAAACGCGTTAATATGGTATATTTTTCAATTAGTTCACCTAGTTTTGAATGAATTCTTAGACCAGTTTTTTGGCTTATTTTTAGCATGTAACATGGATCAAAGTATAAAACTAAAAAACATGAAATCATAAAAATAAATAAATCATATAAATCATATAAATCATATAAATATAAGTCATATAAGTCATATAAGTCATATAAGTCATATAAGTCATATAAGTCATATAAGTCATATAAGTCATATAAGTCATATAAGTCATATAAGTCATATAAGTCATATAAGTCATATAAGTCATATAAGTCATATAAATCATATAAATCATATAAATCATATAAATCATATAAATCATATAAATCATATAAATCATATAAATCATATAAATCATATAAATCATATAAATCTTATAAATCGTCACTTAAGTTCTAACACCACCTAACTCAATTTTTCCAAGTTTTCAGGAGGCACAAAAAACCAATTATTTCAACATTGAGCGGTGCTGTCTCTTCTCCATCTCCTTCTTCACTGGTTGGTTCAATCTCCATGGCAGTTTTACCATGATATCGGCTATCGAAAAATCTATCGAGTAGTGTGTCCAACTCATTTTCGCAAAAAATTGAGTTAGGCGGTGTTGTAACTTAAGTGACGAAATCATAAAAAACTCACTATGCGAATTTCAAAACACAAAATACGGCAAGTTATCTGAACATAAAAAATACCCACGTATTCTGCAAGGGAAAACAAAGAGTTTAAAGCCATGTACGCCTAAATCGGTTAATTTTTGTGGTCAGGAAAAAATGAAACAGGAAACACTAAAAATGCAAATATATCGGAAGTACTATAAGTAATTCAAATTCCGATTAAACACCGAAAACCACCGATTAAATGCCGATACATACATTTCAGTTCAAGAAATTTGAAAAATCAAACTCTCGATTTTTAGGGTGGAATTCCGGTGCCAGTTTTTCCATTCTACTTTTTTCCAATCAAATTATACCTACTCGAAATCGAATCCCATGATCTAATACTGTTGATTCGTCATCAACCTTATTTGCCATACATGCCCTTGAATGTTCAACCTTTCACCTGCAGTTATGCCGAGTTTGGCCTGGCAATGATCCGCCTATTTTCGTCGAAGTCGGCGGATCGAGTCGAATGTTTGTTCCTAACCTTTTTCAACCTTCAAATAGAAAAGCTTCCACTCGGCCAGCATTTCCATCCGTTTCGTCCTCGTTATAGAATTGTTGGCTATTTGTGTAAGAAAGGGAGAGGGCGAACTATTGAATGAGAAGGAGAAAGATAGATTATAGGTAACTGTGCGGGTAGGGGGTGAGCTGGTTGGTGGTTCTCGGCTGCTATGCGGATGGAATCGATGAGGTGGCGACCCTGACCCGTTCGCTGTCGTCCCTCGCACCCGAAGCTGCGTGGGTGGAAGGTTCCGAGGTTCAGTCGGGGCTCAAAAAGGCGCCTCCTATCAGTCCTTATCTTTTCCAGTGTTCAGCCCCCAAAACTAAATTGCCCCTATCTGTTTTCAATCGGGGCGAAGCAAAGCGAGTGCAATTTACGGAATCGCCACCCCTTCGGAGCTTTTTTATTGATCAACAAGAGCGGGCTTCAAGAGCGGATCTTGACGGGAGCTTTCAAAAAATCATCGGTGAGCGGTACTGGGTGAAAAACATAGCCCCTGGGATTTTCTGGAAATTTAACGTGACGAGAAAAACAATTCTGGGAGTCTCGAATTTGGAATCGTTAATACGAAACATCGAGCCATATCTCTGAGGAAATGTTGAAATTTTTTAAACATTCAAAATCCCTAAAAGCCCTCCCCCACCCCCAAGAACCGCCCCAAAATTAGCAAAGGCGAATTTAGGAAACAAGAATGCTAAACCCGCAAGACGTATAAGCATTGAAGGGTGGGTAGCTCTATAATCTTGCATACCCATGGACTGAGCTCGAGTCCTGGACTGCGCTTGAGGATACTGCGCTTGGGTGCTGGACTGCACTTAGTGTCTACCTTGTACCTACTGTTGATATATAACAACAATTCCGCAGCTGCCTATTTAACAATTTTTCCGCACAAATATAATTTCAATATCAATCTACTAAGCAGTTCTTTGATAGGTTTTCCTGCAGGACTATTTTTAGTTTTTGTGTTTTTAAAAATTGTCTTGGTCCGTGGATTTTTACAGTACACTAACGTGGCATTATGTCAATTTAGTGATTCATCGTGAATTCATTTTTAGTTTTTTTTTTCATGGTGATTTTTCAACTTTTTGAACCTATAATCATGTCGTGAAGCCATCATAATATGATGTACAAATACCAGTTGACTAGTGCCTATCGAAATCGGCGTCTTAAACCATGAATGAACTGTATGTGCCAACTCTTTCTAAAAACCGTTTTCAATAAAAATTTTTTGACAATTTTCTCGATACCCGACTCACTTGGAGTTGAAGTAGATTTTAGTGCAGACAATATACGACGTCCTGGGCCAGGGTTTCCGCTTCAGAATTTGGCCCAGCATAAGTTCAGCTCGCAGGCCGGTGTGCGCTTCGCTCAGGTCGAACAAATTGATGCCTGCGAGGTAAGCAGCCTCGACGACAGCTTCCGCTTCCGTTTCGCTGACAGCTCCGCCGAACGTTACCCATGCGCCTATCATATTAATTGTAAATGGAATTAAATCGATCTGATAATTTGAAAGAAGGTTTTTTTTTTAAAAAAAAGTGTGGAAAAGATTTCTTGATAGGTACCTATTTGAGGTAGGACATCACAAGAAGTAATGGAAGGAGAAGATGAGAGTAGAAAGAAGCAGGTGGAGGAGGAGTGGTAGGAGGAGTGGCAAGAAGAGGAGGAGGAGTGGGAGGAAGAGGTGGAGGAGGATAAGGAGGAGCAGAAGAGGAGGAGACGCGGAAGAGTAGGAGCATGGCGAAGAGGGGGAAGTAGATGGGTAGGAGGGGCGGAGGACGGCCAGGAGAAGGAGGAGGATGAGAAGGAGGGGGAAAGGAGGAGGAGGAGGAGTAAAAGGACTAAGAGAAGAAGGTGGAGGAGGACGAAGAGGAGAAAAAGGAAAATGAGTAGGGGGGTGGGGAGAAGAGGAATACTAGGAGGATGGGGAGGAGTAAAAGGAGGAGGAGGATGGAGAGGATGAAAAGGAGTAGGAGGAGGAGGAAGATGAGGAGAAGTGTAAAAAGTAGTAGGAGTAATAGGAGGATGAGGAGGAGGAGGTGGTGGAGGAGGAGGAGGGGGGAATAGAAGGAGGATGAAAGAGAGGAGGAGGAAAAGGAGATGGAGGAGGAAGGGAAGGAGAATAGGAAGGAGGAGGAGGAGGAGTAAAAGGACTAAGAGAAAAAGGTGGAGGAGGACGAAGAGGAGAAAGAGGAAAAGGAGTAGGAGTAGGGGGTGGGGAAGAGGAATACTAGGAGGATGGGGAGGAGGAAAAGGAGGAGGAGGATGGAGAGGATGAAAAGGAGGAAGAAGTGGAGACGGAGGAGGAGGAAGATGAGGAGAAGTGTATAAAGTAGTAGGAGTAATGGGAGGATGAGGATGAGGAGGAGGAGGTGGAGGAAGTGAGGAGTTTGTGGTGGGGGAGGAGTAGGGAAAAATAGGAGGAGGAGAATAAGAAAGAAGATTTGGATTAGGTGATGGAGGAGCAGGAGTAGGGAAAACAGGAGGAGGGGAATGAGAAGGAGGAGGGAGGATGGGGAAGAGGAATACTAGAAGGATGGGGAGGAGGAAAAGGAGGAGGAGGAGGAGGATGGAGAGGATGAAAAGGAGGAGGAGGAGGTGGAGTAAGAGGAGGAGGAAGATGAGGAGAAGTGTATAAAGTAGTAGGAGTCATGGGAGGATGAGGAGGAGGAGGAGGAGGAGGAGGAGGAGGAGGGGTGGAGGATGAGGAGGAGGAGGGAGGATGGGGATGAGGAGGAGGAAGAAAATGAGAACGAGGAAAATTACTAGAAGAAGGAGCAGGACGAGGATGAAGAGGAGATAGCAGGTGATAGCGGAGGAGGAGGAGTAGGAAGTGGAAGAGAGCAGAAGGAAGAACAACAACAACAACAACAACAAGAAAAGCTACCTAGACCAATGTTGGAGACTCGTAATCCGCTTTTTCCAAGGTTGCGGTACCGAAGTCCTGGTGTTAGCTGCCGCGAGTTGCCCATAGTCTCCGACAGTTCCTCCATGAACTCGATACTCGCGATAGGGGCCCTGCAACTGGAAAACGCTATGAATTAAAAACAGGAATTTTTTTTATGAATGCGCCCACGTTTATGGTATGGTGCGGGAACAGAATTAGCAAGTGGAAAAGAGAGTTTTCGAGTTTTAAAACGTCGATTTTAACCAAAGTTGTGGGCGATACGGTGAGAAAATCGTGGACTTTTCTGCTTGGCAGAACCTGGATAATTGATGATGCTCGGAACGACCTATTCAAGGTCCCTACCATTAGAAGGTGGAGCCGATGGGAAAATTTCCCTAATGTCCCACCCCCCACTTCCCCAAGTACTTTCGAATACACAATGCCACCTTTACGTACGAGAAGACGCTACGGTTCGCGCTTTTATCAAAAGCTTCCTTCATCCCTCCATAAATCTCACTGATGATGCCCCGAGGGGCTGTCGAATCCTGTGGCAGAAATTCGGGTCACGAGTCCTGCGAAGACTTTGAACGCCATCCAAAGTAAGGAGGATTTATTGTGAAACCCCAATACACCAGAATATCCGGGGATTCCTCACTTTTTTCACGTCTTTAGTGTTTCATATCGAATTTCGGAGGAGGGAGGGACAACATTGGGAAAAATTCCCCCAGAACAGTATGTTGACATTAGGTATGGTAAAACGTTTTTGCTGCAACAACTCACAAGGACCAATGTCTTCAGAAGCCAGAATAAAGCGAACGTTCTCTTGTTTAAAATTTGACTAATTTGACTTGCAATTTTTAATAAACACATTTTCTCTTGGTTTTAGTAATTGAAATACAACTCCCACGCTCTTTCTCCAATGCTCCTATTTTTGGAAACAGCCCCGTCATGCTCAATTATTCGAATAAATAAAACTCAACAATTCGAGAAATAAAACTCGCACTATTTCATTTCAAAACGTAGAACCGTTTATCAACTTCTTCCCTCCTACTCGGGTCGGGTTGCCCCAAAATAAATGGACAATGCATCCTTTGACGGACGCTTGAGAACGACGAGGATAAACTGCGTGGGAGCGTGTGGTTGGTTGAAATTAGAACAGGTTATACCAACTTGTACTTGGCGCGCCTAGTACTGCACACGCTCGCACAGGGACGCCACTCGCGAACAAATACGGAGAAAAGTAGTCGAAGAAAGAAAGGCCGAAGAAATATTAGGACAAATGCCAAACGGAAAATACAAATATTCGAGCCGCCTTGCGGCCCCTCTGAACCGTGAAATTCTGCCCGTCGGTTTCACTACATTTTTTCAATTTTAAATTTTTACTTTTTACTTCCATATTTACGGATTAAATGGAAGTATTGGAATCGTCCTAAAATCGAAAATCGGAACGGAGCTCCAGAAAGAACTTATACACATTTACTCAGAATCACTTCCCGAACAAGTGTCTGTGTGTCCGAGTGTCCGTCTGTGGTCATTTACAACCAGTGGTGCGTAGATAACACACAATACTTCCATATTTTGAAACGTAAAATTGAGACACAATTTAATCATATTTTGACTGCTTACAAGGGTGTTTAGGTCAGAAATATCAAAAAATTCACTATTCAAATTTTAAAATTCGCCCAAAATAAAAATTCGCTGCATTTTCGGAATATTATAAATATCCACATATTCTGCAAGGTAAAACGAAGATTTTGAGACCAAGAACGCTCAAATCGGTTCATTTTTGTGGCCGGAAAAAAATAAAATAGAAAACACTAAAAATGCAAATATATCGGAAGTACTGTGAGTAATTCAAATTCCGATTAAACAGGGTGTTAGGTCTTGCCGAGACAAACATTTTAGTTCAAGAAATTTGAAAAAAGGTTGAGAAATGAGGGAGTTATGGCCATTTTTGTAAATGACCACAGACGGACAGACGGACACACGGACACACGGACACACGGACACACGGACAGACGGACACACGGACACACAGACACTTGTTCAGGAAGTGATTCTGAGTAAATGTGTATAAGAAAAAGTTTTTTCTGAAGCTCCGTTCCGATTCTCGATTTTAGGACGATCACAATACTTCCATTTACTCCGTAAATATGGAAGTAAAAATGGCCATAGCACCCTCAATTCTCAACCTTTTTTCAAATTTCTTGAACTTAAATGTTTGTCTCAACAAGACACCTTGAATAATTGCAATTTGAATAACTTCCGATATATTTGCATTCATAGTGTTTTCTATTTTATTTTTTTCGGCCGCAAAAATGAACCGATTTGAGCGTTCTTGGTCTTAAAATCTTTGTTTAACCTTGCAGAATATGTGGATATTTTTTATAATCCGATAACCTGGCGTATTTTTATTTTAGGCGACTTTTAAAATTTGCATAGCGAGTTTTTTGATATTTTTGACCTAAACACCCTTAAAACCAGTCAAAATACGATGATCAAAGTGTGCCACACTCTTACGTTTCAAAATATGGAAGTATTGTGGGTTAACTATGTAGGCTAACTACGTACTTACCACTGGTTTATCTTGTTAATAGTACTGTGAGCTAGTAGACGTTTTTTTTTTGTCATACCAATATTTTTCTAAGAAAAAGGCACAATTTGATAATATTTCGACTTATAATTTTCTACAAGTTAACCAAAAATCTGAACATTTTACCAGCATGTATGCTGAACATCTTCCGGCGCGCTACGCCGTTTCAGAATCGACTTTTTGCTCCTCGTCCTTCCGACAACAGTGTACATCGAAACTCGCGTGTTTATCATTGTATTAACGTAGTGAAAAAAATAATTTTAAATAAATTTAACGTTTATTTAAAAAAATCATCGATTCTATTTCTCATAACGAGGCGACTACTCTCGGCTTTTGACAGCGACTGACAAATCTGGTAAGAACTTTAGCTAATTTGGTAAGTGGATAGAAAACGTTACGTAACAGTTGGAAAGGGAAGTTATGTTAAGAAGTTTAACCCCCCTCGAGTTGGTAACCGAATCTGGAAATCAAATCTTGGAAGCCGATGAATTTGAGTAGGAAAATTCTCAATTCAAGTTGGGCAATTCTCGATTCGAGTTGATAAATTCTCATGACTTGGAAGATTCACGATTTGCGTTTGAAAATTCTCAATTGAGGGGGAAATTTCTCGATTTTTGAAGGAGAATTTTCTCAATTTTAGATCGGAAAATTGTCTTTTTTATGGGAAAATTGTCAATTCAAATCGGAAAATTGTCTATTTAAATCAATTGCCATTTTAAGTTGGAAAATTGTTAATTTAAATCGAGAGAATTATTCTCAATATTAAAAATCTCAATTGGAGTACCATTGAATGAGTACTATTAAAATCACCAATTTGGGTTGAAAAATGCCCAACTGGAAAATTATCAAATCAGTGTCAAAAACCTCAACACGATTGGGAAAACCTCAATTAAGTTTGAAAAATTGTCACTTTATGTTGGAAATTCTCAGTTTGGCGTAGAAATGTCACAATTTGTATTGTAAAATTGTCATTTTCAGTTGGACAAATGTCAATTTAAGTAGAAATTCTCAAATTGAGTTGAAAAATTGTCAATTTGAGTTGAAAAATTGTCAATTTGAGTTGGAAAATTCTCAATTTGAGTTGGGAAATTCTCAATTTGAGTTGGGTGGGCAACTGTAAATTTATGTTGGAAAATTCTCGATTTGTGTTGAAAATTTTGAGTTGAAATATTGTCAGTTTTTGTTGGAAAATCCACACTTAGCGTGGGAAAATTGTTGTTATGTGTTGGAAAATTATCAGTTCGAGTTGAAAAATTGTCCATTTGAGTTGGAAAATTCTCAATTTGAGTTTGAAAATTCTCAATTCGAGATGGGCAACTGTAAATTTATGTTGGAAAATTCTCGATTTTTGCTGAAAATTTTGAATTGGAATATTGTCAATTTTTGTTGGAAAATTCCCACTTTGCGTTGGGAAATTGTTATTATTATGAGTTGGAAAATTATCAGTTCGAGTTGAAAAATTGTCGATTGGAGTTGAAAAGTTGTCAATTTGCGTTGGAAAATTCTCAATTTGTGTTGGAAAATCCTGAACTCTGGAAAATTCTCAATTTTACCCGATAACGTTGCAATAATGATGTAATGATGATATGATGGTACAAAAATAATCAGGTAGGATAATAACTGAATTTATTTAAGTCAGATTTCGATTGTGGAACAATTGGTGAACCCAAAATAACGGAGGCCAGCAGGCCAAAAATGGTATAAGCAGGCATTCAAAGTCCAAAAATCACTCCATTTCGGGTGAAGTCCAACTCACCGATAGATTGTTGGCACAGGCGGCGAATTGGCTCGATTGTTGTTCGTATCGTTGCTAGGGTTGTTGTTGTTGGTGTTATACAGGGCCACCGACTCCCCCAATGAGCAAAGCATGATTTGAGACATGTTTCAATAATTTGGTCCTTGTACGATTTGGTCAATTAGCTCAATCACTTTTCAAATTGGTTCCTTTTTTATTGGGGTTTTCGGTTATTTCCGTCTCAGTCCGTTCCTCATCGAGTCGCACGGGTCGATATTTCGCAATGCCGACATTCTCAACGCGTTGATCATCGCGGAAATATTTCGGGGTTAATAGGACGGAAAAATTATGATATTTTTATTCGACTTTTGGCGCTTTCGCCGAACGGGGGAAAGGAAATGGCGAGAAAGGAAAGCGAGCGGGAAATGACGGGGAACTCAGGCGAATTGAGGGCGAGAAGCTGAAATTCGAAACCGAAACAAAAATTGAGTGAAACTGAAGGCAGACGATTAAAAAATGGAGGGGACGTTTTGTCCGAAGTAATTCGAGCGGGGCCCGCAACGGAACTGCCGGGCTGGGATGCGGTCATTCTCAATTGAAGGGGGCGGGGGCCGTGGGGCGGCAGGGCGGAATCCGGAACGAGGGGTTGGCACCCGGGGTGGCTCGTTCGTCTAGAAACCGACCTGTTACAAGCGCTGGGGGTGGCTCATGAGACCCCAATTTCGAAGGAATCACGAATTAGTAATTTATATATAGGAGGGCAATAATTATTAGGGGGATGAAATTCGGAATTTATCTAGTTGGCAAAAATCGATCGTATTATGTAGATTGTATCATAGACATTGTTCTATGTAACCGAAAACTACCCTTTTTAACTAAATTTTTAGAAACACACCTACCTAAATTGAGAAATATATTTTTCTCTTCAAAATCCTCTTTATATTGATGTGATCATTTTATTTGATTTATCAATAATTATTATTACATGTACCTATAGGATTAATTGAGTAGATATATGATATTTGATTTATTGTTTGACCTTTTATCTGCATACATATTTTATTGCGATGGGGAAAACTAAATTATATTGCTTTAGGAAAACTGAAAAACCAACACATCTTTACGATTGTTGCAAATTGCGTCATTCAAGATCCCTCAATATTTTTACGCGTTTTCCCTGCTCCGATTTCACGTATTTTTTGTCGATTTAGGGTCGCTTAAAAATCGAATTTAAAAAATTGCTAAAAAAGGTCATTTTTAGCAATTTTTAGCCATTTTTAACCAGTTTAATCATAAGAAATTCCTACATTCGTTGTCGAGTTGTTTCAAGCTGATCATCCTACTGGAAACCTTTTTCGAAACCATGGGTCTGAAAAACCATAAATCGAACTGAAGTCTGACGCTGTCTGACGGAGTCTGTCCAACTTGATGCGACAAACGGGGAAGAAAAGGAGGCCAGCGGAGCTAACACAATCGATGGCCTCCCTACCCCACTGGTCGGATTCTATTGTGCCCCAGATACCTAGAGAGGGTGGTATGTGTATGAAAACCGACCATACGCATTAAGAAATACCCCCGAAGTCAGGGTTGAAAATTGTGAAAGCCATTTTTATTAAGGGGCCGTTCAATAATTACGTAAGGACATTTTTCGGATTTTTTACCTCAACTCCCCCCCAAGTAAGGATTTAGTAAGATTTTTCAACCCCCCCCCCTCCCCCCACCCCCTAAATCTTAGATTTTGACTTTTGTTAAAACGAAAAAAATACGAAATCGTTATGTTTGCTTTTAGTTTCGTGGAAAAACACGCAATTTATGGATATTTTTCGTGCTTTTTCTTGCCTTTTGAACCAAAGCTGCTTATTTCCGCGCTGAAAACTCACACTCAAAAATCTTACGTAAGGAAGCACTTACCCCCCCCCTCTCCCCCCTGTAAGGGTTTAGTAAGATTTTCCAAACCCCCCTCGCCCCCCTCGATCCTTACGTAATTATTGAACGGTCCCTAAAAATTAACCTTGTTAAGTTACTACCCCCTGGGAACTAGGAGGTTTTCATTTTCGAAGTACGCAGAATCCAAAAATCGAATTAAAAATATCACGGGTGAAACAAAAATCATAATCAACGATGAACCCTAGCGTGAGCTTTACAGCGTTTTTAACTATACCTAAATAAGACTATTATTTGTCGATATATAATGACAGTAAGTAGTAATTGCTACTATACGTTGTACTATCTTACTGTGTTAATTATGTTAATCCACAGTTAATTCTGACAGTTTCCAAAATCAAGTAGGTGTTTATCGGAATTCTCAATCCTTCGAAATCAGCTCAAAAATGAACAATTTCTAAAAAATTGCACAAAATCCTAACTGATATTGTGGTACCCTATCTGCGCACCACTTTTTTGAAAATGAACTTTTTACGCGCGTAAATTTGTCGGAAAACGCGTACTTCAAATCCGCACTTTCAATCTGCGATTTTTTCAGAGCTCTTCAAAACTTATCAGACAAAAACATAATTGCACATTGTACATAATTGGTATTAACGGCTCTATCAAATTGTTGCTCGACAGGGGTGAGTTTGTATACGAGGCGAAGCCGAGCGGCTCGAAACGTTACTACGGCTTTGCCAACGTTTGAGACACCTCTGCGCTCTAGCGGCAGACTGGCGCTCTAGCGGCAGACTGGCGCGCTTCGATTGTATCAAGCAGCCACTAGATAGCGCGAGGCTTAGGTTAAGTCAACTTTGGCCAACTTGGCATCCACTTCGTCTAGTGAGCGTGTCTCAGCGAGCCAGAGAAATATTTTTAATCATTTTTCGTATCCACCTATAACCAGTGGTGCGCAACAACAAAAAATACTTCCAAATTTTTATAGGTGAGTTTTTTAAGCAAATTTATTATACTTTGCTTTAGAGTCAAATATATAGTTTAGGTCAAAAATATCGAAATACCCACTATGGAAATTTTAAAACTCACTTAAAATCAAAATACATTAAGTTATCGGAGTATAAAAAATATCCACGTATTCTGCAAGGCAAAACAAAGATTTTGAGACCAAGAACGCTCATATTGGTTCATTTTTGTGGCCTGGAAAAAATAAAATAGAAAAAACTCAAAGTCCTTATATAGCGGAAGTACTGCGAGTGATTCCAATTCCGGGTTAACAGGGTGATGGCTCATACTGAGACAAACATTTCAGTTTTAGAAATTTGGAAAAATGTTAAGAATTGAGGGAGCTATGGCCATTTTTGTAAACGATTTTTGTGCTTACTATCACAAAGTCACCGTGTTCAATTAATCTCCAATAACTCAAGGGGGTGAGAGAATGTCCATTGGAGCAGCACAGAACATAAGTAGGCAATAATTCCATCGAAATGCTAAGGCTATGTACGGTGCACTCATTTTCAAACAGTTCGAAGAGTCGAGTGCTAATTTTTTTAAATTTTAAAGATTTATTTAATAAATCTTCTTTGTAATAGTTTCGATCATCTGGTGAAACCCGTTTCACTTTTTCGAATATTTAATATTTCTAACCCCAGAAGAGAATGGTCTATCAATTTTTGACCACCTAACCCAGATTTTATAATGCAAACTTGGGTAAAAATGTTGAAAAATAGGGAGTAAATCCGTTTCAAGTTTTTAGTGCCTATTCATAGCTAGGTTGATTACAGGAACGTTATTACCTATTTCCGGTGATAGTACGTTTTATTTTATTTTAGTTTCATCATTGGTTTTATTATTATTCTGATAATTTATTTTATTATATGATTTTTCGAAAAATAGGGTGTAAACCCTACCTTTATTATTATCCGTTATTACCTACTCGTAGTTAGGTTAATTACGTAAAGTTACCGGAGCGTTTTATTATTATTTTTTTTTTTTACGGAAACGTTAATTTTCCTCGTCCGGTGGCTCCGCGCCAGTGTGAACTCACCATTACCATCAATCGGAATCAGAAAAGCGCTCAATCTGATGGGGAATGACCCGCCAAGTGTACAAATCCCCCCATTTCACATGTCATCAATCCACTGCTCTTGATACAATGATGAGGACCCTTAACACGTGACCGATACCCTGCCGATCAGGGGTTATTGATTATTATCAGCGAAGGCTCAAGATGGCAGTTTTACCTCTGCCCTTCTCCCATTCGAGTTTAGCGGGGCCATGACCATTGGCCTGCGATAGCTTTGATGTTTTGTCGCAGTTTTCAATTCTCTTTTGAGGTCGAGTTGGCGGAAAAAGAAAAATTGAAAATACGAAAGAGAAATAATCATGAAAATACCCTCGGCATTATGTAAAAAGCACAAGTTAGAGGATAACACACAATACCTACCTACTTTTATAATTCATAAAATTTCGAACCAAATTTATTTCTTTGACTAGGTAATACGAAAAATTGAAAATCGCCATAAAAAGTTCAAAACTTGCCTAAAATCAATATAGCTTTTTATGTTTCAGAATTTTTATGTTTCGGAATTTCAGTCGGAATGAAATTTTGCTCATTCAGAGGTATTACTGTTCTGATCATCGATTTTAGTTGGATTTTGAAAACGGTACCGTGTTTAAGCAAACTAACATTTTGAAGAATAACTAACATTTTGAGGCAAAAAACAATCAAATTTATCTTCTTTTTGGTTAAATGATATATTACATAATTACCTATGGATACGTCTTCAATGACTAATGTAAAATATATTTTAAAAATTAATAAAAGCCACTCCAAGAAGACGTATATGAAAAACTAAAAATAAAAGTAGAAAAATAAAGATTCTGACTGGAATTTTTAAAATGATAAGTACCTTTGTAACGCCTAACGGCTTTTACATTAAAATGTTTTCAATTCAAATCAATTCAAGCAAAAAATGATAAGTGACCTTTACATATCGTAGGCCCCTTTCTATTGAATAGCTCAGTACCAAGGACAACTCCCCACTTGAACATCGCACTTTGGAATCGATGACTTCATTTCATCGCAGTAGCTTATGCTTTATTTATTTCACACTTATTTCAAGTGTTAGGGAGTAAAAAAGCACGTTGAAAAACGACAGACCTCGAAAAAAGTTCATCTCTGCGACACATTCCTACCACATTTTTGCAAGCGGTCTCGATACTCAAAAAACGATTCTCGCGTAAATTCGAAATATTCTAAGCAAGTTCACAATCAACTTCCTTACAGAAGAGAACCCCCAAAGAGGCGCACTTATAATTAGATTTTACGGCGGACAAGTTATTTTTATTTGGCTCACAGGGGAAAAAAGGGAGAGAGGGATATAGAAAAAACACAAACACACGCTACCGTTTTAAATGGTTCTAATTTCGGTGAAGGCTCATCCCTTTGCTAAGCACCCGTTTACGAGGTGGATGCGTGGGCGGGAATGATTTCCGTCCAACTGCTATCTCTTCCCTGTATCTTCTTCTTCTTCGCCTTTGACTAATTTGCCAACTACCCCCCCCCCACAAGATTTTCGAATCGAGCTCGCAAACAGAACAGCTGGCCTATGAGTTAAATTCAATTCATAACAGAAACTATAACTATTTTCCGAAGCCTGGCGCAATTTTCTGCGATTTTTAAAATGGCGACCTTTTTTGAGATAGAATTCTAGAATTTAAGTTTTATCCGGCTACCTGACTTCAAGTTTGATTTTTTTGCATTTTGATTTTTTCGACCAGATTTAGGTGCTTTACTCTTCCGAATATCAACAAAATATTAATGGTCGAAAAAACTGTCATTTTGGCAGCCTTTCAATTTTATTTAGAGAAGAATAATTTACACAATTATTGTGTAAAAACTGAATAACCAATTAATTTCTGAAGAAATTAACATTTTTCAAAAAAAAAAAAATTTGTGCTACCATCTTTCAAAATGTTTATTTCTTATTAAATTTCGAAATTATTCTTGAATTAGGTAGCCTAAAAATGTGGAATTTTGTTTCTAACATGACTTACCAAGAAGTAGCGACCTTACATAATATGTTATATGATATATTATATCTAGATAGGTACATGGTACTTTATTTTTTGACGTGAAGCGTGACGTTGAAACTGAAGCTAAGCAGATCAGCAAAACCTCTTGAAGTTGAAGAAAATTACTTCTTTCACTTTTATATACTCAATATATTTTAAAGATTTATTTAAATTTCCTTTCTTAGTTTTTTGATCAAATATTTACTTTTTTTCCAACATATAATTCGTATACAGCCAAATTCAAATGTACTCGACCTTTTTTAAGTTCGAGTTTTCAAAAAAACGTAGACTTTTGATCTTGTTTTTTTTTTTTAATTTTTGTCAAAAAAGTAGGTAGTGTGTGTCTTAAAAAAAAAAAAAAAAAAAATGTTGATAAAAGTAAATTTGAAAAATGGGTCGAATGTGAAAATTTTTGTCTCATTTCGTTGAAAAAATTACTTATCGGTGAAAAAATGTCAATATTTACGAGGACTGGGCGAGCAGAAGGCGTCGGCTCTCAGCTGCATGGTGCTGCTCAGCGTGTGCAATTGCTGCCGCCTGCTGTGCAGCCTTTTCCTTTTTCTCCTCGTCCGTTTGGCCCCGACCCGACCCGCCTCCTGGCGGGTACGAGAACCAGAACTGATGGGCCAGCTTGGCAATCTAGACCTGTCGACAAGCGAATAAAATAACAAAAATGTTGAAAAAGTGTTGCGAAATGGAAAAAAGCGAAATTCGTTGAATTATCACGAGACATCTGCTAAGTATAGGCGTAGGTAATATTTTTTGTCAATTTTCAAAAGTTCTTTTTTACAATTAAATCCATTTGGGTTTTTGAGGTTTCACAATCTTCATGTTAGCCAACGAAATACGTTTTGCCCAAGCTTAAACTGCCAGGAAATTAATCCAAATATTACTTTGGATGATCCTCACCAAACCGTGATATCACCATGCCAGTGGTAGATATTCAATTTTTGATGATTGGAAAATTAAAGCATCTTTCATGGGTTTCAGCCCTGTGATAACCAATGAGGTCCGCCGGAGTGCGCGAAACGTACTACCCAAGAGGTCCTTTTGTGAGGACCTCCAATGCTGACGTCCTGCGAAGACCCGATATGGGAGGATCCTCAGGAGTTCTTCGAGGACCTCTTGCGACTATCAGGACTTGAAGATTAGGGAGAAAAGTTTGGCCCTGATCTCAAGCGAAGGGATGTCAACTCTAACCACTTGGTGGAGAGCCCTAACGTGTCGAGTGGCAACCTAAGGCGCCTCCAGTCTACAGTTGACAATGTGTGAGTTTTCCTTCCACTTCAATAGGATGTACTTACCTATCCTTTGACTTATCCTGTTCGGGGTTGGTGGCTATACAATGTATCAAATTAATATTATCAATAAAGCCCTGTTCCGGCAGATAGATAAAATCTTTGACGGCTGGTCAAAACTAAAAAAAAAGTTTTCCTGCTTTCTGACCTCGATTCCTCTTCTATTAAGCCAAATAAATAAAAAAACGACTATGTCGTAGGAAAGCTGATATTTCCTGACAGTTTTTCCAGAAACGTATTCGGGATTTTCCCATTTTTCCTAGTCCTAAGTGCACGAAGAAAAAAGGGTATTTTTTAATAATTGAGCATTCTCGATTTTGGCCCAATTTTCTGCTCATTTGCCTCAATGTTAGAAAGCTGCAAATGCCGTATGTTTATAGGAAATTTAACGGGCTTTCCAACGGTATCATTATTTTTGTAATTACCTCAAAATTTAAGGCATTCATGACTATTTTACTGAAACTATGTCGAAAACAAGAAAAAACTTAAATTAAACGAAGCGTTCCTTGGGCCCACAAGAAATTTTATGGAACAAAAAGTGGAGTAAATGACCTCAAGAATCGACCCAAGAAAAGAGTTTTAGTGTTAACACCCTGTAGTATGAAATTATTTTTGTTCGGTTCCAAAGTAATAACATTTTATAGATTCTGGTGAGCGTCCAAGGACCCATGAAATAAGGATACAGTTGTCATTATTCCAACTGATAAATTTTGCAAAAATTAATTTTAGAAAAATTCAAAAACGCTTTGAAATTCATGCGGAGGGTTTATTTTTTATTTTTCTGCAACCGACAACTTTTTTTGCGAGCTACTCCGCTGAACATGTAGGCGTTCCATCTTCGTTTACGCCGATGGACAACCCCCAGCGACACCTGACCCTCGCCGTACGTACTATCAGGTGCTTCTCGTTCCCTGCATACGCCAAACGGGGTACAGGACGCGTTTGAATGGCGCGCCCCTAGCGGCAGATGACGTCAAGCCTTGGCCCCAGACTCGGGGATCAATATAACGGGGTTCCCGCAGGAGTCGCTTCAGTACCCCACCCCCCTACAGGGCCAACATCTTTCCCCAACAAGGACCCCATCGCCGAGAGGACGTCTACCACTACCCCTTACTATCCCCTTATGATAACGCGGCTACGCTATGCTCGACTATACACACAAAGAATCATATGGCTTGGACATATGTAAGGGTCAGTGTTGCCAATGTTTTCTCCCCAAATTTGGGGTTTTTCTAAACCAGAGGCGGATTTTGGGAGTGAAATATATTGGGGGTTTTTCTTGAGGGTTTTGCGGAAGTCAGGAGGACTAGAAAAAGTTAAAAAATTAAAAAATAACTGCGAAGACTGCCACTCTAGCAGCACTAGCTAATGAAATTGAGACATAGGTACTCGAATAAACACCACTTGAAAATTGGGATGTACGTCTAGCTACTTGTGGTAACATAGCTAATTTGTATTGACGTGTTAATATGTTTATTGAATCAATAATTGCGAGCTATTATAGCTCTAGCATAATACTAGTCAAACAAAGTCATTTGTCATGTAGTATAATAGTTTGATTGCATACAATTAATTGGATGCATCCGTCAGAAAGAATGGGTATTAAATAGTTCATTGTTTTAGGTACTATTCAAAATTGTAGCTGTATAATATGGAGTTAGGTTATTTTTTATGTGAAATAGTACATTTTTAATTAGTCCTCAACTTCTTTTAGGGTTTTTTCGCCGGATTTTTTTTCTCACTTGTGGGAATTTGAGGGTTTTTTGACGTTGTCTCAGGGGTTTTTGACGGCCGCTCCTCGGCAACACTGGTAAGGGTAGAGTTCAATGTTGAGTTGGTTCGATTACCTACTGGTTCATTCATGTTGTATGTCCTTTTTGGCTGTTCTGGTGGTTGATTTTGGAAAATCGAGAAAACCCTTTCGACAGATGAAAGACAGCATGCGCCGGGCAACTCAAATTCATTGGAGGTCGAAGATATGCTTGGTTGATGGGATGTTCCCAATTTTTCATTATCCCAATTAGCTAAATTGACTCTAAAGTACCCGAAAATGAAAATAATATAAAATATTCATTATCTCAAAAAACGTATTTTTTGCCATTTTCGATCCCTGTAAAATGTTTTGATCGGATTCCCCTCAAATTAGTATAGCCTATAACTTTTATGACCAATTGCGCGTCATCTTTTTTATGAATTACCTAATATTCAAGGGACTTACGACCATTTTTCGGACTTACGACCATTTTTCTGAAACTAAGTCAAAAACACTGAAAAACCTAAAAGCAGAAAAACTTTTTCTGGGGCTCACAAAAAAGTTTATCGTGCAAAAATTATAGCAAATGAGCTGAAGAATCGACCCTTTCAAGGGAGGCAATCTCGATTATGTACACCCTGTAAACATGTACCATAAATTCATCATTGAATCGATACACGATGGGCAACTTTGATAAAATTCCAAAAAATGTTCGCTATCCGACGTTTTAAGGTCGACCAAACGACATCTAGTTTTAGGTCGACGTCCGACAAATAAACAGATCTCGTCCCTAAGCTCGGTTTCGTGATGGATCGTAATGTTTTCACTTTTATCTGACATCTTGACAACCGAGCGGGTCTGACGACCGTCCAACTGTTTGTTGCGCGCTATATGGCTCGTCCGATTCTGTCAGAAAACCGGCCGAACTCACTTTGAATTCTGGCTCGAAACCGAATATTCGAAAATGCGATTGTACGATAATGTAGGTCATTCGGGCAACATTTTCTGGCCGGGTGTGTCACGAAGTGAATGCTGTCAGTGTAAATCGTCCGACCATTAGGTACAATTATACCTAAATATTCGCAAAGAAGAATCTTTATATTCAGCCCATATATGGGCTCGTATAAGAGAGTGGGTACATACAGAATACACAATACTTCCATATTTTGATACGTAAAATGTTGACACGTTCTGATCATGTTTTGACTACTTTTGAGAGTTTTCATGTCAAAAAAACTTACTGCAAATGTTAAAAATTGCCTAAAATCGAAATACGTCAAGTTATCTGAGTATAAAAAATACCCACGTATTTTGCAAGGCAAAACGAAGATTTTGAGACCAAGAACGCTCAATTCGGTTCATTTTCATGGGCAGGAAAAAATAAAATAAAACAATACTTCCATTTACTCTGTAAATATGGAAGTAAAACACTAAAAGTGCTACTATACCGGAAGTACAGTGAGTAATTTGAATTCCGGTTAAACAAGGTGATAGGTCTAACTGAGACGAACATCCCAGTTCAAGAAATTTGAAAAAAGGTTAAGAACTGTGAGAGCTACGGCCATTTTTGTAAATGACCACAAACGGACACACCCAAACTTGTTCAGGAAGCGATTCAGAGTAAAAGTGTATGAGTAAAAGTTGTTTCTGAAACTCCGATTTTCGATTTTAGGAAGATTCCAATACTTCCATTTACTTCGTTAATATGGAAGTAAAAACGCATTTTAAATCTTTTTTACCCGAATTGGGAATACGCGTGCGAAGTTTGAGGTACTTTTTTGTCGACCACAGCTCAAAAAGTGAACTTGACCGTGAAGTGGTTAGTGGTCGATCACACGGTCGATTTCACAACCGCGGGGTCGTCGTGCTTCTTGCAGACGAAAACGCATCAAAATAATTTTTCGAATTCTGCGCCATGATGGACAATCATGTTCAAGCGAGTGATTTAAAGAGCAGTGCACTCGCATTTTGATTTTTTTCATACCTCAAATCCCTTCCTCTTGAGATGGAACGCAGTTCGCCAATTTCACGGATGGATTGCAGGTGCATACTGCGGTCATGGTCTATGAGATTTTCGTATTGCACTATTAGCGAGGTGAAATTAATATTAAAATCATTAATCGTGAAATTAGCTCCGCAATACGAATTTGTAATTTGTCACGAAAAATCCAACCGTTTGAAGCACTACGTCAGTTTTACTTCAATATTCATTGGAGTAAAATTATCTTAGGGCGTGAGGAGGTTCGTTAATCAAAACCACGCTCTGCTACCATTAAAATTTGTCTTTCGTAAAACCGTGACTTTTTCGGACTTTTTTCGGTTTTTCAGCTTTTAGTCAAAAACTGAGCGTTTTAGCGAAAAGACTACTGAATCATAAATTAAAGAACACAAAATTTCCTACAAATTGAGCTTGTCAAACTTAATTTTTTACCTGCCAGTAGCCAAGATACATGAGCTCAAACGGGTTGGTCTAGTGGCTAGCGCGTCTGCCTAGCTGCAGGCTATACCTGAGAGTTGTGGGTTCGATTCCCAAATTGACGAACATCGCTAGCATAATATACTATCGTTAATATGCATCGCTATGTATAGCTATTATTATTTTGATTAATACTAATGCTTAATAATATACCATAAATAATATTAAATATAACAAATTTTGTTAATATACTATTGCTAATAATACTAAGTTTTCTGAGAGTTCGGGACATTCCGGAAAATGTTACCTATCTTTGAGCTCATGTATCTTAATCATTGCTTGTTATAAAATTAATTTTGACTAGCTCAAATTGTAGGAAATTTTGTCTACTTTAATTTATAATTGGGTAATTATCTCGCTAAAACGCTTAGTTTTTGACCAAAAGCTGAAAAATTGCAAAAAGTGCGAGAAAACCGCGGTTTATTAGTTCGCTCTTAGATTTGTTCGCCCTCAAAATCGGCTATGCACCCCTAAATGGGTAGAAACAGTCCACTAAATTTGCGGATATTAGCCAACCCAAAACCGCAAGATTTCTGGCCTACTTGCTGCAGATTGAAGTCCTGAAATCTTGGGATTGATATTTGCAGTTATATCAATATTTTCAAAACAAGACATCCTTCGGAAAAAATTACTCTTCTCACATCATTAACGGTACCATTTTTAAACCGACTAAAAACCAGAAATATTGAGTTCACGTCATTTAAAAAATGTCAAAAATGAATATCAAAATAAAATAACAGTAGCCAGAAGCGTTTGAGAAAATCGAAAGAGGAAGTGTCGAATTAACATTCGTATTCAGTCCGTCGATCGTGGGAACATTCGAGGATACGCTTCGAAGCTCGAATATAGGAAACGGCCGTCTTGTACGAAAACACTAACGATCCTCACATCTCACACTCGATACAGAAGATGATCTCTTTTATTTGCCGTCCCAAAGACGCGGAAGGGATTCTCCGAGAAAACAGGCGATTTTTCCTATTTTTCCCTTTTTTCGGTCTCTTCTAACCGAATCAGTTATAGGCAAGTCGGGAAACAATCGGTTTCATTCCCAGTAGTTATCCGCGAGGTAGGGGCGTCAATTTTTTGAGCTCAATGCCATATAAAGGCAGAGTCTTCCATTCGGGCAGACCCCGCAGTACGAGGGAATCCAACGGTGTATTCATCGTATTTCACCGTTGAGGAGTCCTTTGTAAAATAGTCGACCACAATCGTTGATTTGTTGTACAATCAGCGCTGGGATTGTTAGATTTCTAGATTTGCCTTGATGACTCTTAGCTAAAGCTCCGTTAGACATCCGAGCAAATTGTTGGTTCGGATACGTGAATGTTGGGCCATCAATCATAGGAGAAAATGTTGCAAGTGTTCGTTCCCAGTGTTATGTTCATCACAGCCGTCCTATGTGCACCGGTTCAGTATTCGGACACTAGGTAAGTGCTGCCTTATAACTAGGGATCGGATCCGTATTTTTTTACATGTAAAATAATTCATTTCTAGGCAATGTACCGATGTTTTTCAAGCAGACGTGTTCATATATATTTTCTGAACCGTTTAAGCCCAATTTTATTTGACATATTCCACTATAAAGCCATATTCAATCCAATAAAACACATATTTTTGAATTTTGGGTAGTTTTTCACAATTTTTAGGAAATCATTCCTCATCTAAAAACCCCTATCCTATGGTAATTTGAGCGAGAAACCCGGGAAAAATACTCAAAACATTCTAAACCCACATCACTTTCGAAATTGAGTTTTTTCGAAAATGGACCATAGGTACTATTGCGGATTTGGACCCCTTAACCTTTTCTTATCGGATTCCCCGGACAATATCAAGTTGGTGCAAACCACAACTTTCAGGTCACATTTATAGTCTCATCAAAATCGGATCAGCGGTTGGTCCTAAAAGTTGTGGTTTGCTCCAACTTGATGCCTATTGTCTAGGGAAAAATTTTAAGGGGTCGAAAATCCAAAAAAAAAACTGTTTTTGAAATTATGACTTTTTTGACATTTGAACGTTTTTGAGTACCTACTTTAAAGTGATTCTCTTGATAAATTTGCTAAATTGTAGTTTTTTTTTTAATCGGACATCTCCTGCCATGCAATTGCTGCAGAAGGCGTACGGCGGACGAAAAAAAACTTTTATTGCTGATTTGTGTTCTAGACCCCCTGAAACGTGAAAAAATTTTTTTTCGGCCGTTCACATAGGTACATTATTTTCAGAAACGATGCACCAAAATCTTGTTGTGATGTTCATTCTGCATTTAAACATTTTCTTGAAAATATTTCAACCTTTTTACATATTTTACGAAAACGAATACATCCATTATAATATAATGGATATACATATTATGTATATATTATACATTATGACATCATTATCCATCATACGTCATTATCATACATCATCATTATCATTATTATCATACATTATTATGTTATATTATATGTATTTGTTTTTGTAAAATATGTGGAAAATATGTAAAAAGGTTGAAATATTTTCAAGAAAATGTTTCAACGCTGAATGAACATTACAACATGAACAACATACTATGTTACATATCTGACATTTTTAAATACGTAAAAATCCGATCCCTTCTTATAACAAAACCAGTGGTGCGTAGATAACACACAATACTTCCATATTTTAACACATACGTTGCCGGATTGTTCAAAAATATTTTGAGCTCCGATCTGCGGAAAAATGCCATCCCTAATTTTCCAAGTGAAAATCGAAGTCAAACGGCTTTAAACCGATGAAAATTAGTTTCGTTTTGGGAAGTACGTCGATAAATTCTTATCACGTGACCTGTCGCTATCTTCTCTCTTCTCTTTGTTCCATTGTTAAGAACTTGGGCACCTTCTTTATAGATTAGTGGTGGACTTCGGTGTAGACGAGGTTTCCATTATATTCGGAGCAAAGCGTGTTGGCATGGAAAAGTCGTTTGTCTTAGGTAGATAGGTAGGATAAAAAAAACACCGGCGGGCATCGCTAAATCGTGGATCGATTAGTCGGCCCGATGCAATATTTAGAGAGGCTGGTGCTTCATTAGTAAAAAATCCATAATATCAAGTATGGACTTGCTACTTCATTTGTAACATCGATATATTGAGAACAAATCTTTCAAAGGCCAACGCGAATTTTGAAATTCGTCTAAACACCTTACTTTTTGAGCACTGACTGTGCAATTGGCATAGCTTTATTGCTGTATGATCACCCTAACACCAAAAAAGTAGCTTTACCTATCAGCTATTGAAATATAGTTCGGCCATGTTTGAGAATTTGAGAGTTTATAGACTCTGAAGTAAAATTAATTTTGAAAATTTTTCAAAAACGACATATTTTTGAGCTGCGATTTCCTGAAATTAAACGATAAAAAATGCAGCAATAAAAAAGTACCTATATAGAAAAAACTATTCTACGAACTATTTTTACTTCTATATTTACAGAGCAAATGGAAGTATTGTAATCGTCCTAAAATCGACAATCGGAAAAGAGCTTTAAAAAAAAACTTTTTCTTATATACATTTACTCAAAATCAATTCCCGAACAATTAATCAACAATCGTGTCCGTCTGTCTGTCTGTTAGTCCGTCTGTGGTCATTTACAAAAATAGCCATAGCTCCCTCAATTCCCAACCTTTTTTCAAATTTCTTGGACTGAAATGTCTGTCTCGGCAAGACCTAACACCCTGTTTAATCGGAATTCGAATAACTCAAAGTACTTCCGATGTATTTGCATTTTTAGTTTTTTTCTATTTTATTTTCTTCCGGCTACAAAAATGGACCGATTTGAGCGTTCTTGGTCTTAAAATCTTCGTTTAACCTTGCAGAATATGTGGATATTTTTTATAACCCGATAACTTGGCGTATTTTTATTTTAGGCGAGTTTTAAAATTTGAATAGTCAATTTTTTGATATTTTTGACCTAAACACCCTCAAAAGCAGTCAAAATATGATCAAATTGTGTCACAATTTTACGTTTCAGAATATGGAAGTATTGTGTGTTATCTACGCACCATTGGTCGAGCTATTTCTGAAATTTAACAATAAAAAAAGTGGTAAAAAATATGGTAGCAGAACATGGCCTTCCTCTGTATTGCAGATACGACGGGACAGAACTGAAAACTCTTCTTGGCAATGATGAACAATACTTGAACCTCTTCCAGTGCGTTATCGGCCGAGGGAAATGCACCCCAGACCAGGAATTGCTGAAAAGTATGCTGGGTTTATTGCATACGTTTAAGGCTTATACTCCAAGTTGTTCCCAAAATTGACACCATTGCTTCGAGATGAGCAGAATTTAGATTACAAACCATGGCCGAACCGCTGGTCCGATTTTTGTTATTCAATTTTTTTGTTTCGTAGGTCTATGAGCTCGTAATGGAGGCTGTACATTCTCATTTTTGAATCGGATTTTTTTTACATTTTTTCTAAGGTGCAATACCTGGCGCTATTCTCGACGGGTGCGCCGCCTGCAACGCAAAACAGAGTATCGGTTCGAAAACGTTTTTGGAACATTTGATCAACGAAAGGCCGTCCGACATGCTTTTGCTCGAGGGGGAATTCGACCCTGATGGCTCCTATAGGAAATCGTACGAACACCAGCGGACGAATTCGGTCGACAGCCGAAAAAGGAGCGCAATTTTAGAGCAAGTCGAATTGCTCGCTGGAAATTTGAAATCCCGCCTTGCAGACAAGAACAAAAAAATTAAAAAATAAATATGGCTCCAGGACTTTTTTTTTTGAAAATGAGGCAGAAATGGGGTTCTTAAGGAAATTAGTTTCGGGTTTTGGTCGATTTTCGTCCGTAAGGGTTAAATGTTCAGACCAGGGATAGGATTTTTCGTAGCCAGTTAAATTTCCAATTTTTTTTAAATGGCTATTTTTGTTAGGTTTTTGCTCAGGTTTGGGAGGCAGTGAATTATTGTTTCTTACAACATTTCGACCTTCGATCAACGTTTGGAGACACTTGACGGCTTATTTTTAATTTTTGATGCTAGTCTTACGATGCCTATGTTTATCATGGTTGTCAGCCAATTCTAATAATTATTATAAAGAAAACATTCTAATAATTAAAATGTTTCGTTATTCTGTGCTGATTTCTTATACCCAAAACGTAGCCAATTTATACCATACTTCAGAACTGAGAAAGTAGCTTATTGATAAGTATGATAATAAGCTAGTCAATTATTCTTTAAAGATGATTAAAACGTTTAAAGAAGAGCGGACTCTGGTTCCATTTATAAAAGAAAGTTCTTCAATATCGCCACGATGCAGTAGTTGTATTGCCATAACGAAACGTTTGAATTAAGGGTCGTATCAAACGAATCAACCCGCAACGCGACCGAGGCAGCCCTGAAACATTCGACAATTGAATCTTGCCGCTTGAGCCGTCGGTGGGCGGGTCCAGCCGGAGCGATCGCGTCTCTGATTGGCTGAGTGCCGCTCGTTCCGCTACCCCTGTTTTAACCAGGCCTGCCGGGCGGTGAGTGCCGCTCAACCGGCTGGGAGCCGCACAACAGGAGACGTCGGCGGTTGAGTGACGATCCGTTCGTCTCAAAACGGGACGGTCGCTCAAAATTCAAAATGTTGCCTTTTCAATATTTTTCATCCCAGTAGCCTCCAAATTGCGAAAATGATTATTACGTAGCAGAATATGGAAATATTGCGTAGCATCGATTAATAAAAAATATTATAATACGTTTTACCCTTTTTTCCCAACGGGTTTGAATCGCCGACAAAATTTTCCAAGGGAAATCGTTATTAAAAAATGCATTTATACGAACTACCCCTATGCAACGATTTTCCTCTCGCCCTTTAGAAAGGAGTACCCTTTGTAACGAGCACTTTGAGCCGAATGGTTTCCTTTATCGTATCGAAAAGTAGGTCATACGGCCCTTGCCAGTCAAAAGGGTGTCCTGAATGAGTCCCGGCTATGGCAGCTACAGTTTTGCATTTCACAACGGGTTTCATTCCTTCGTTGAACGTTTCAAATGGTATAATACCGTCAATTTTTGAGAATTCGATAGTATCGAAGTATGTCATACTCTAAACTTATTTATGAATATAGGAATATAGTACAAATGACGCTACGTGGGTACCTTTATTATGGATACCGTAGCCATGCACAGAATCTTCAATTTCGATGGTCGAAAAATGGGGCGAATTTTTCTAAAAGTCCAAAAACCAAAAATCTCTCTTTCATATTTTTTGTCCGTTTTTCAGTCAGCTAAAAACCCTGTTTCGTCATTTTTAATTTTCATTAACTAAAATAGCTGTAGTTTTTCCAATTTTTGAGTATACTCAAATCTGAGGATACCGCTGGAAAGCTGGTAAATTTTTATATAAGAAAAGTGCCATACCCAATTTTTTCCCTCATAGTACTACCAAGGAATACTAAGTTGAAGACAGAACTTCATTTTTTTCGATTTTTACCAAACATTTTCGCCGCCATTCGAAACGCCGCTATCACTCACCTGCCACCATGCCACCTGCCATTGTTCCCCCGGTCACCTTGCCACCTGCCACGTGTAAACTTGCCTAATGCCACCTTGCCGCATGGCATGGTACGTAGCAGATGGCTCATGGCTAAGTGGCAGGTGGGAAGCGGCAAGATGTCATGGTGGCAAGCGGCAAGATGGCAAGTTGCTAGGGGGGCAGAATGGCCGGCGGGAAGGGGCAAGCGGCAAGATGGCAAGTTGCAAGGTGGCAGAATGGCAGGCGGAAAGGTGGCGTTTTGGCAGGTGGCAGAATGGCAGGCGGTCAGATGGCACGGCAGGTGACAGACGGCAGGGCGGAAAGGCAGAGAAGGTGGCACGGTGGCAGGTGGCGCGGTGGCAGGTGGCACTTTTCTTACAGGAAAATTCACGGGCTTTCCAATGGCTTCTTCAGATTTGAGTCAACTCAAACATTCAAGGAACTACAGCCATTTCAATGAATAAGCGTCAAAAACACTAAAATTCCAAAAACAGGGTATCTTGGGATCTACGAAAAATGACAGAGAGAGGGGGAGGGAGGGAGAGAGAGACTTGTTGGAAATGACTTGCATTTTAATTCATTTTTGACCACCGAAAGTATAAACACTATCGGGTATCAGTAGTATACCGTAGATAGAATAATATTCTATTATATTATTATATTATTATATTATTACGTTACCAAAATTGCTTTATTCCCTGTAACCACCGGTTATTTTAAATTGGTGATCCGAAAGGATAGGAAACTATTCCTAAGATCCACTGCTGTAAAGTTAAGTAAAGTTAAACAAGTTTACCTAACTTACTCCAGGCACGCGAACTAATTTCAATCACGAAATCATCGGATTATTTGAGGAATATCCGATACATTGGCGTGTAGCTAACTAATTATTACCCTAACTACTTATTTTAAATGCATTCTTTTAAAGTCGGTTTGATTTTTTTTATGTTTCCCGCTTTTTAGTTTTGTATTTTTAATAACCAATAAAACTAATTAAAGAATGCTACAATCCTCTCATTAAAAAAATTTATAGACCATAATGAGGCTCATAATTTTGAATTTAAATATTGTTCGATTATGGTAGATATAAAAACCAGATTTCTTTATTTCTACTTCAGTAAAGCAGCCTGAGGTTCTATTACCTAATTATATCAAGCAGGTAGTACCTATACGATGGATTTATTCGGCACAGGTGCTTACACCATCACCTGTCTTCAGTTCATTAAGGGTGTAGGGAGGCACCTTGATTAAACGGGTAGGTGTTAATCAACTAACCGCCCCGTTTATTGACAAGAGTAGCTCCAACCTACAATTAAAAATGCGGCAGATAATCTTCAATTTTGAAACATAAAATTCCGATTAATTGAATTAGCACGAATGTTTCAGGCTTAGATATAGTTAGGTTAAATTTTATAGATTGACCTAAACTCGAAATATTATTGACTCACCTCTTCGCTAATAATAATCCATCCCTTTCCCCGTTAAGGAGCCGAAGGTTGACTGAACAATTGACAAATTACTAGAAAAGTTGTTCGAATCGCATCAAAAACGTTGAACACTAATCACTAGTGAGTTCTACACAGGTTGAACGGAGAGTACAAAAAGTCGGAAATTCCCTTCGAAAAGTCGAAAATTTCTTCAAAATTCGACCGGTTCCTAATTTCGTCCCGATGCTATTTACAAAAGCCGCCGTCAGGTCAGCTAGGCGGTGTCCGATGTGGCGGCCGTTTCGCCCAGCGCCGCCCCCGAAAACCGCGCGGGTCCGAATTTCCGTATGACACGGCCTCCACCGCACACAACGCGAGCGCCGGTTCGCGACTGGACCCCAAGCCCAAGCCACCCCCGCCTTGCGTGAGGCGGCCGCAAATGCGGATAGGCGCTGCATGACATTGCAACGAGATAAGGTGCACCTAAGGTAACCGCGGTTTGACACGATTGCCGTTCAACACCTGTTGAGTTGACTGAATTGAGAACGCGGAATTGTGACAAACGGCCGCGTGAAAATTGCCGTTCGAGGGGGCGTGGCTAAGGCGAACGTATCGCGCAACGCGATTGGCCGGGCGGCGTCTCCGAGCCGTCGCCGCCGGAGAGCAATATCCTACTTCCATGATGCATAAAAATTTCGAAAAATTACAAAATACATACCTAAATAGGTTATTAGAAAACAAATAATTACGTCCAAAAACCGACCATAATTTTGTATGATATGTATATATTTTGACTGATTAGGGGATTGAAATTCTGATAAAAATTTTATAATAGGTATACAAAATATAATTTTAGATCCAAGAAGCCTTTAAGTCATTCTAACGATTTGGTTCAAAATTTTATTCAGATACCAAAATTTGGAAGTGATGTTTTTTGATGATTTGTGTGTGACCTATGCTCTCTTGACAAAAATTTCAGATGAAAAATTTTTCAGGACATTCATTTTAAATCAAACATTTATCAGGCCATTCATTGTTTAGGCGAATCTTTCAGGTCAAAAATTTTTCTGCAAACACATCTGCTGAAAAAATATTTTTTGTAAAAATTTCAGAAAACTTCTTTTAAAATTAAGTTTTTTAAGCACTAAATTTTTCTTTTTTTTAGTAAATGTTTAATAATTTTTAATTAAACACCTTTGCTTTAGTTTGTGCTACCTTAAATTTCTGTTAAATTTTTTAGCTCACATTTGACCATACCTATTGACTTTTCTCTAATTTTTATTTTTTCAGTAAATATTTTGTAATTTTTTTTAAGACAAACTGGCGTTTTCCAGCTGTGTCAAGCAGAATTAAACGAGTCATCCTGTCTAATTCAAGTTGCAGGGCAGTTATGTCATGCGGATTGTCACAGGGCTGCTCCAGTCCATTGATTCTGACTAGTCAATCTCTCGTAGTAGTTAGTCAGTATTTTCCAATCCGACGGCTTTTAGTGTTGCACAACTGTTTTCGGTTCATGGACCATTTTCACACTTTGAAAAGGGATACAATGGAACAAAAATTGGAGCCAAGTTATGCAAAATTTTTAAAAAAAATTAAAAATGAAAATAACAAAATTTATTGAAAAAATTTTTTTCTTAATCATAGTTATTGTTTAAAACCTACTAGACAATTCTTGGTTTTTCAAATTTTTAGCTAAAAATAATATTATGCTCAATGTTAAAAATGTAAAAAATTAGATGTCCAAAAACAATTTTCTCGCGAATGATGGTGTTTGTCTAGAACTTGCTGGGCGATTATTAGTTTTTGTATTATTAGCTAAAAAGCGCAAAATATAAGGGTAAAAAATAAGTTCATGTTTAAAAAAATTCTCTTGCAAATGATATTTTTTATATGATGTACCAAAATACGAGGCGTTCAAAAATTTGTTTTTGCGAAAAATGGGAAAAAATATGAGATGGTCAAAAATAATTTTCTCGCGAATTATGGTGTTTGTCAAGAACTTACAAGTCAATTCTTAGTTTTTGAATCATTGGCTAAAAATATGTGAAAATTAAAATGTCCAAAAAAATGTTCATGTTTAAAGAACATTTTCTGCAAAATTTGCATTTAATGATAGGCTGAGGTTTCTGTTTTCTGCGAGAGATTTCTCGCTTCTAGCAGTTAAAACGTTGGCCGTTTTACGGTTAAATGGCCTCCACCGCCGCAGCCTCCAGTTCTCCTTCTTTGCCGACTCTCGTCTGGCACAAACAGGGATCGGCCAGGTGAAAATTTTCCTGTCCTTTAGTCTTCATCAGATACTCGGTGAGAGAAGGCGTTGTATTTTTGGGGTTGAACGGCGAAAGAGACGAAATATGGACCGGTAGGGGTCGATAGTCAAACAAATGTCAAAGGTGATCGGTGTTCGAATTTCTCAAAACTGAAATTTTCCTAAAAACGGAATAATTTCAAGTTTTTATTTACCAATATAATTTACGTCACATACCATAGAATTTCTCGAATTAATAAAAAATACCATTGAATTAAATGAAAACACAATTTTTAAATCATTTTGGAATGTATTCAGGTATTGAGAGCTGGACATATTTACATTTCTTTTGGGCAAATATTGGCTAAAAAACGTAAATTTTTTTTTTTTCAAAAAATTTGAATTTAAATTTTCAGAGTATTGGTAATTGAAAACAGTTAACAGACGATCATAAAAATAGGCGATATACCGTGTATTAAAGTACGAATGGCCCAATATCAAAAGTCTTGTTAACCGGTATGTGCCACCCCCTGACGGCGTTCCTCATCGTAACCGGCACCTGCCTCTTCGAAAATTGTTTAACGAAAATCGACACCTGCAGCCGGCATGGTGAAAGTAAGTAAACAATTTAAAATTCAATAGAATAAGTACGCATCGAAATGATTCGGGCAAATTTATCCTCCCGGAAATTTTGAGGCTCATTTTAGCCCACTCCATGAGCATTTTATCGAAAATTACCTTAATGAATTTACTTAACATGATTTCATTCTACAATATTGTCCAAAATGACAAAATTCCGTTTCCGTATGTAGTATGTAAATATTGAGCCAAATTTTCCCGCTTTTTATTTCCCACGAAGGCGCTCGGTGGCAGTTGAAATATTTGACACCTTTCTGTTCGGGCGCCACTATCAGTTCTATTGGCTGCCTGGAACAACCCGTCCACCCCGGCTTCGAGGCCGCCCACTGTTGGCAGGGATACGGCAAAAATCACATTTATACGGTAGTTTCATAGCGAATACGATATTACAAATTTCAGCGAGCAACATCACTACGTTGTAATTCATGTCACGTGGCATGATGAGAATCGCAAATTTTCCAAAATGTGCGATTCGGATCATAGGTGTCGATGGAATTTTGTGAGGGGCATCGTCGATACTTTGTATATGACAAACGTCTAAATCACTATCCGTTCCTTGCTAATCACAAACCGCAATACATTACAGGATAGAGCGTCAATTTAGTGTTTATTGACAAAATTTATCCACCCGCTACCCGTACCAATGAGATCTTTACATTGAAATGGGTGTATATCATTCCGTCTACACTTCAGAGCGTCTAAAAATCCTTATCAGTCACTGCGTCTAACAATTCTTATCAGTCACTGCGTCTAACAATTCTTATCAGTTCTTGCGTCGAAAAGTACATTCGGGTCAGCCCGACTAAGATTAAAGCAATCGATAGTGACGTTTTTATCGATAGTGAGTTGAACTTGTTCAGCGGAGGAACGCGATGTAACATCGATTGTTAAATCGATTAAAATAATTTCTCGACGGACTGACCCGCCTCGTGATTTCGACGCTTTTTCGGAAGACATTTTTTCGACGGTCGGTCGCGTAGACGCTTTGTTGGCCACTGTAAAAGTGACTAATTTCATGTATCGATCGATATATCGATTGAATTGATGCGATTATTCGCTGGAAGTTTTTTTACTTCGCCGTTCGGTTTTAGATTGTTCAAGGCGTTGAGAATATATCCGCGTAGAGCGCATGTGTGTCAACGTCCACACATTGTGCATTTGCGTGATAGGTATCTCGTTGGTATTTCTTTGCTTTGGCATGAGACTGGATTAATTAGAAAATCCTGTCTTTGGTTTTTGAATTTTCGAAGTCATTTTTAGTTTTCTCACGGTTTACCTGCCCAATTTAAGTTGAAGCGAAAAATCCCGTCTTTGCTAAAAACCCAATTTAAGTTTAATTGAAAAATCCCGTCTTTGGTATAAACCTATTATTTTGAGTTTTCTCACGATTTACCTACCCAGGTACTTATGACATGGCTCAGATGTCATGAAAAATCGTACGGTAGGTAGGTCACCCTCCTATTTTTTCAAGTACCTACCTAAATTTGTTAGTTAGGTACCTAAAGTTTTCTTTGAAGACAGTCCCCCTTCTTCCGACGATTGCGTGCCACGAGTGGCATGCTGTAGGGATGGGAGTGATTTCACTTCACCGGTGAAAATCACCTATTACCGACATTTCACTGCTACCCCAATCACCTGTTACTGAAAAAACCCCGTTACTAATTTCACTGCAAAAAAATAAAGAAGGAATTTGCCCGCGGGAGATTTTTTCAGGAGAAATAGAAACCAGTGGTGCGTAGATAACACACAATACTTCCATATTTTGGAACGTACAATTGTGACACAATTTGATCATATTTTGACTGCTTTCGAAAGAGTTTAGGTCAAAAATATCAAAAAATTCAGTATTCAAATTTCAAAATTCGCCCAAAATCAAAAAACGCTACATTTTCGGAATGTAAAAAATATCCACATATTCTGCAAGGTAAAACAAAGATTTTAAGACCAAAAACGCTCAAATCGGTTCATTTTTGCGGCCGGAAAAGAATAAAATAGAAAACACTAAAAATGCAAATATCTCGGAAGTACTGTGCGTTATCCAAATTCCGATTAAACAGGGTGTTAGGTCTTGCCGAGACAAACATTTCAGTTCAAGAAATTTGAAAAAAGCTTGAGAAATGAGGGAGTTATGGCCATTTTTGTAAATGACCACAGACGGACAGACAGACACTTGTTCAGGAAGTGATTCTGAGTAAATGTGTATAAGAAAAAGTTTTTTCTGAAGCTCCGTTCCGATTATCGATTTTAGGACGATCACAATACTTCCATTTACTCTGTAAATATGGAAGTAAAAATTGAAAAACAGCTATAATTATCACTGATGAACGCACCACAAGAGACTTGAACGCAAGCATTAAAAAGCTCATTACAAGTTTTGAGAAGAAAACAATAGTGGAGTTAATTTATAAATACCTAGTTCAATTTCACTAGAAACTGGGTGAAAAAAGGATACCCAACTTGAGATTAGATGAGTTTGAAAATTGTTCAAGCAAAAAGAATCAATTTATCCAAAAACGAGACGAGGAGGTGATAGGATCACAGGGGAGTTACAAATAATACGAATCACAGGCGACTTACAAACGCGCCAGATCACGAATAACAGCCGATAACGACAGGCAACTAGTTGAGCACAACAACAAGGAGGTGACTGGATCACGTCAGTAACATGGCTGCTACCGATAACAGGGCACATGACGAATCACGGCATCTGCCAACTAGGTGAGCCGATCACTGCAGAGTAACACCCCTGTGAAAATCACTGGGGGTGATTGAGTAACGGGGTATTACTCAATCACCCCCAGTGATTTTCATTCTGCAGGTGATCAAGAGAGTGATCCAGGGAGGTGGATCCGCTCTGATTTTAGGCAGGTTGTTGTTGTTGCTCATCTGCTTGTTGGCATTTACCCCTAAGGACGTAGTTTGTGTTGAAATCTATTTTTTTTTGCAGCGTAGTTGTTAGTTGAATCTGATGATTTTGCTAACGTTAAAATATTTATGAAATTAGTTTTTTGAAACTGTAACATGACCTTAGTGTTGAGGCTTTTTTTGCCAGAAAGTGAAGCGATTTGTGCGTTCTTGGTCTTACAATCTTTGTTTTACCTAGATACGTGGGTGTCCTTTATGTGTGGGAATTTTTTATATTCTGATAACTTGACGTGTTTTGATTTTAGGCTAGTTTGGTTAGTGAGTTTCTTGACATTATCGATCCAAACAGCCTCCTAAGTAGGCCAAAATTCAGTAAAGGTGTGTCTAAAATTTGCGTATTAAAATATGGAAGTATTGTGTGTTACCTATGCACCACTGGTTACCCCGTGAAACTAACGTAAGAATGAGGTAGGCCCAAAGTTCGTTAAAAATCGTTGAGCCGCCCTGACAGTGATTATTGTCACCGGTGATTTCACCCTGTTACTGGTGAGTAACAGGAACTTGGTAACAGGTGATTGGGAAATCACCGTTTTTCCCAGCTCTAGCATGCTGTCATCCCTTTTACCTATGAATCAAAGCTCGCCTATGCAGTTGATGTTAATGTAGGAAATATTGGGTCGTTTTTGTGCAATGAGGGATGCAATCACAGAGAGGGCACGAGGCAATGTAAAATACTAATTTACTAATGTGAACAATAGCAGTTTCACCCATTTCAGGGTGTTCATAGGAACTTCGTCGATAAGAGGAAGTTCATACGGAGCCTGCCGCCCCTGTTGTCGGAATTTGAAAGGAAGTTATTTTTTCGACGCACCCCCTTCAGAACTCAGTTCTCCAGAAACAGCCTTTTTTTCTCCAAAATCGCCAAGGAATGTTGTAAACAACTGAAAAGATTGAAATTTTCTGAGCTTAATTGCAGCTGCTCTTTGCACGTTGTGAAAAAACGGTTGTGAAGAAACAGGTGGCATGGTTAAAAAACTATTAAAAGGGAACCTTAAAAGGGTTAAAAACGCCTCTTCTTGCATTTCGTATTTTTGGTGATATTGCACTCTTCCTAAGCACGGCAGTATGAGCATTTTGAGTAATTGAATAAATAACCCTGAGCTACCTGCGAAATTGCAACCTCCCAGAGATGGCAGTGCGGTGGATCAAATTCCTCGAGCCGTGGGGTCACTCCAGTGACCAGTCAGAGAAACGTTTTTTCTTCTACATAATTAGATTACGTACCTAGGTATATGTTAACAACAGTTTCCGATTTGATAGGTAGGCTACCTATGCACTGGTGGACAGTGTAATAATTAAAGAGATTTATTTGAGCTGGCCTAGAGATGATATAGATATTATCGTGATGCTGTAATATTGAAGAATTGAATGAGAGAATAAAAAATTGTTCAATTGAAACAAATTTATTGAAATGTATGAACCAAACATCACCGGTTTAATCAATTGTTTCATAGAAAAACGCTGCAAATTCTAACACAGGTGTTCATCATTCACGTGGCTTGTTTAATTTTCACTCACTACCAACCTATGTTAAAGACTAGTCTAATTATTAAATCAAATTTTATAAAAAAAATTTTGCTCTACATATGTACCAAAAGCTACTGATCTGGCAATGGCCCCATTAGATTCAGCATGAAAGGAGCTATCGAATAAAACAATTTACTTGCAAGTCAGAGAAGATTTTGGAAAAACACAATTTTTTCAAGATTTCAAAAATTTTTCGGAAGGGCTCAAAACCGAACGATTGGCTTGGCTAAAGAATTGGGGCTGTCCTGGAACAAGGTTGATTTTTTCTGAAAATTTTGAAAACTATCTCCAGCCGTTTGGGAGAAAAAGTGTTCACGGGAGACGGAAGTATCTTTTTTAATTGCAAAGTCGGATTCTACGCCCTTTGAAACGTAAACCATACAGTTTTCAGGGTAGGTGTTTTAGGTTTTTAGGTGGGTTAGAACATTTTTCATCATGGACGATTACAATGGATTATTATTGAAAAATTAACCGAAATCAGGTGAGTCCACATCACAATTCTCCTCTCATCAATTCTCAGAGTCCAATCTTTCAAAACTGCTCGAGCAGATAATCCAGCTAGGCCTTTGGGAAAATGCTGAGTCGATGGAAATTCAGTAGCAGTTGTTACTACTTCAACGTTAGCTTTTCCATCAATGGTTGGAAGTAGGTAGTGGTAGTAGGTGGAGGTAGGTAGGTATGTAGGTACACTTTGTAATGGTTAATCTCGCTTCAGGTTGCCCTCCATTGACGCTTCCTCATTTTGCGACTTCGCTGCTTGTCTTCTGTGAATTAAGTCAACAAATTAGGAACAAGGCAGGGTGTACTATAACTGAGGGCTTACAATACAATCTTGTGCTAACAAAATACAATCCCATTGCTCAAGAACCATATTTTTTCTACTCCCTTCAATCCAGAGTTTCATTTCAGATATAATCTTATAATATAGTACCTATAATGAATAATAACTATGTTCGGTTATTAAACATACGGATGTATGGATTTTCCTAGTCAGATTGAGAATTGTCCAAACCAAATTGAGAATTTTCCAAACCTAATTCGGAATTTATTTTCCAAGACAGTTACATTGGGAAAATCGATCATCAATAACATCTCTACGTTTGGACCTCCGGGGCAGCTTAGTGGCTAGCCCGAATGACTAGCTGCAGGCTATACCCAGGGTCGGATTTAATTCCTATAGGTGGCATAAACATTTTTGCCCATAGCCTTATAATTGAGGCGTTGATAGCCAGAGTGGACCATTCCACAAACTGTCCAAAAATGAGTTATACAGTGCAATGGGTCTGTGGTTGCTCTATCTATCGAATTATTATAAAAATTTGACTCGTTCTCGAATGTGCTAAGAGAGAGCGCAACTTTTCGTATGGTCCGTCTGCAAATTGGCCGCCGATTTTGATGGCCAGAGTGGACTTTGTGGCTTGTTGAAATGTCCCTATGGTTCATGAGTCATCTGTTCACCCAAGAATGCTTGTATTTTTTTCTTCAAAACACCATAACAAGGCCCTTAATCAATTTCAAGAAATTTGTCGAAATTTTCAAATGCGATTTTCTCAGTTCAACACCTGTGTGGAATGGTCCACTCTGGCTATCAACGCCTCAATTCATGTCATCCCTCGTACTCAGTGTATCTGGAAATTATCTGAATTGGAGAAAGATTATCTGCATGGCTATGGAATGTTGTCATGCCACCAATGGAAATCGAGCCCATACCTCCGGCAGTGGCCTGTACCTAGAGACGCAAGACGACGCCACTGAACTACCCGTGAGACCTTAAAAGGAAACCGTTTCTGTAACTGAGGTTGGGTCCTGAGGAACTCTGATGCTTCATGGTCACAGACCGATTTAACCCGTCAATCGACAAACTCATGAAAGGACAAACTCATTAGAAAGGAGGCTTCGAAAGGCAATGATCCCTCTCCCACACTCTGGTAATCTTAACGAGCTGGTAAATGTTTGGTAAAAGTGGACCTGGCTAACACAAACGGATCAACAAAGCCAACACGTTTGCCAAGGGGGCAACAATTGGCCTCGTAGCCTCAGTTATGAAAACGGAATCTTAATGAAATAAAATACAGTTCACTGACTTACCGAAACACTAGCTCCCAATGTCTCCTACATCTTTCTCGACAGAAACAGTCATCTTCCACGGCTAGACGATTGCATCCATAGGTCATACATAAATAGCTGAGAGCTGCAATATCAGATTCTGCTTATGTGACATGTAAACTACTTCCAAAACCATGTTATTTAAACGGATAGATCTAAATATAAGTTATTACAATTTATTCCCAACTCTGTGGTTATTCCACTAACCAAGTGCTAGCAAAAGTGAATTTTGTACACTGTCAACACAACATACGGGATGGGGGAGGCGTGTGACTAGGGACGTTACGATACTTCCGATATATCGGAGTATCGATACTTTTCTTCCGATACCACCGATATTTGTATCGATATTTTACATACGATATTATCGTGGTATCGATACTTTCTCACGATAATATCGAAAGTATCGATATTTTGTGACCGATCCCACCGATATTCTCTGCGAAATGGTGATGCAGAAGAAGAGAATAAGAAGAAGTGGGAAAGTTCGTAGAGCTCTAATTGCCCTTAGCTCAAGACGTTGGGTCGGAATTTCGGGGGGGAAAATCCCATGGTGAAAGGAAAACTCCCCCACGTAATGGCTGCACTGAGCCCGTGATGCGGCTGCCCTGAGTGTTGATATTTATTAGTGATCTCTGAGCCTCGTTGCTTTCTTTTTTACGAAATCATTTCGATCGTTCTGTTCAGCTGCTTGTTCCGCGCTCAGCTATTTTCAAAAGGACGTAAGTAATCGAGTTACGAGTGCCTAGGGATTTTTTTCTGTGTTGAAATATCCTGATTTTTTTCGCAAGAATAACGCCAAAGATCGTTTATATCTAATTAATGTAATAATATGTTAATACTTCATTTCCCTTGTAATACCTAATGAATTTTTTCCCCAAGTGTAAAAGTATCGATAATATCGGCAGTATCGATATTTTTGATCCGATATTATCGCAATATCGATACTTTTTTGCCGATAATATCGGGTATCGATACTCTACGAAAAATATCGTATCGGAACGAGTATCGATACTTTGGTGGTATCGTAACGTCCCTACGTGTGACAGCAACAGTTAAGCAACTTAAAAACAGCGTACGATTTTACGCCCCTGGCGGCAGCTCTGTAACCATTCTAGCAGTGTCTCAAGTTGAGGTACACTATCCTACTATCGATACGGGGGATTGTGATCGAACTTAGACGGTGTGACCCGCTTCTCATGTTAGACGCTTTGGCGGAAGCTATTTTTTAGACGCACTGAAGTGTAGACGAAATGACGCACTCCCATTGAAATTTGTTGTAAATAATGTAGTGAAGTTAACCGAAGCTTCCAGATAGATAAATTTTGTTAATAAACCGTTCCTAATATGAATTGGAACAATATCTGGCCAACCACTTCTATCTATGCATCCCTCATGGCTTAAAAAAGCACACAAACAAACAATATTCCATAATATGGAACCATATTATGGTCATACCGAGAACGTGGGATCTAATTAACCAAAAACCTAATCATGTTACAACTTGGTACCGTTGAAATCGGGGCGAAAAAGATTGAGACCTACAATCCCAAAACACATTTTGAAAATTTCAAAATTTGTACAAATTTTCTACAAAATTTCTACAAATTTTCTACAAATTTTCTACAAAATTTTCAACATTTGTACTAATGTCCACAAAATTTCTACAAAAACTTTCAAAATTTGTACAAAATTTCAAAATTTGTAGTAACTCATGTCTTGTGGCATGATGAGACTTTAATTCTCAAGACATGAGTGGGTGCAAGACGCAGGTTGTCCAACTTAACCGAGTACGATAATATGTTTGGAATCTACGGTAATCTGAAACGAATCGTACGATCATCTGCATATGGGCATCGTCAGCTCCGTGCTCAACACTCCCCCCTCAATACTCCAGCGTTTCCGTAATTGAAGACAAGAGCCAGTCTTCAATCGACGTTGATAATGTTGCGGATTAATTGACAGATCAGTTAAATTAGTATTCCGCAATTGGCACAGGGAGTGCTCGTGTCGTACTAACGCTGAAAGGACATTTAAAAATGTCGATAATCGCGCAATTGCGTTAATTTCAACCGTTTTCTCATAGATCGCGTTACTTAGATAAGAGTTAAGTTTTCCATTATATTTTTTGGTCCACTTTTTGTTGAGTGTTGATCAAGAAACAAATCATGCTCAAGCTTTTCGCCTTGGCTTGTCTTCTGGCAGTCTCGGCCTTATGCGAGAAAGAAAATGCTGGTGGTAAGTTGTGTAAAATTGATTATTTGTTTCAAAATTCGTTTGCCCGATATGTAAATATTTTCAATTTAATTTGTACTTTTCGCTATTGAAGTGCCTACTGGAACAGTGAAATCTAGGTGTGAATTGAACTAATTAAATTATATTTTTCAAATTTAATTTAATCATTACAATTTAATTAAAAATAATTGAAATTTAATTTAGTAGTAAATTTTTTCTTTTTTGACTTTATCATTCAATGATGGCAAATTAGTTGAATTTGTTTCATCTTGAAAAGTCTACCTATTTCTTATTTTATTCTAGATGAACTTGCAACTAAGAACGTACCAGTGGGTAAGTAAATCGGTGCTATATCATGTAGCCAAATAACCATAATAATTTAAACATATTATGTTTTTGAATTTATTCAATTGACATGGATAGGACCTACGTTTTCCCTTCCCCCTTTCTGAAATTTCAAATTTATATTTTTTAATTTTTCATTCTAAATTTACCCATGTAATTTCTCTCGAATTTTCGTAACCTATGCTCAATTTTAATTTTAAATCTAATTTCTCTATATAAAGACACATATAGATAGCCCATACATATCTATTCCTAAAACGTTCAGAAGATGAAATGTACCTATTTGATCCCCAGATCTTGTCAAAATTTTAATTACCCCCAATACGTTTGCTCTAGGAGCCCAACTTCTAATTCATGGCTCACTGAATATCTGCGTTAATATTTTCTAGTTTTTTAAATTCCACTTTTCAACACGTTTTTAAACATCATTGTATCTATAACCCCAAAATCAATTAAAATATCGTGGATTTCAACTCATTTTTTTGTTTCGAAGTATGGAAGTACTACGTGTTATCCACTGATTTTTATTATTATTTATTTTCGAAAGTATGGAAATTATGAACAGTATGTTATTTTTGTGCCACATAATAAGGGAAAAGCACCAATAGCGGACATGACAACAGTAGTGGACACTTGGGTTAAAAATCGATAAAATAAGGGTTTGAGACAACTTGGGGGGTTCTTCTTTGTTGTGCCTAATCTTGAATAGTTGTGGCACAAAAAAAAGAACCCCCCAAGTTGTCTCAAACCCTTATTTTATCGATTTTTAACCCAAGTGTCCACTACTGTTGTCATGTCCGCTATTGGTGCTTTTTCCTTATGTATATTATATGTACATATATAATATAATTATATTATACTCCATAAACTGTTTTGCTGTCTACCCGGCAATGGAATTTGCCTCTTACGAGTCGAAGACGCTGATCCCCGCATCAGCAGTAGATCCGAAACCCGAAGATGGTAACTTTTTGTTACATCAGCATTCTTAGAATCCGCCCGATGATCTCCGGGCGTTTTTAGTTGACGAGAAAATGCTGCGAAACTCGTAATCTGAAATTTTTCCTTATTCCCTGAACCTTTTTCCTTCATTTTTACAGTTTCAGCTTTGATGGTAATATTGTGTGGTCACAAAAGAATTTTTTTAGTAAATCTCATTTTATTTTGGACAAGACTTGCCTTTTTTTGAATGGGGTTGATTTATGTGACCAATATTGATAATTAATAAAATACTCATTATTTAAAAGCCAATAATTTAAAGAGAGTACCAGATCCATAAAAGGACTAATTTATTAGTACACCTCGCATAAGAGAATGCCAAAAACTTGATAATTATTGTAGTTATACTCGTACTGTACTTTAGTGTTCAAGTATGCACAATACTGTACAATATTGATAATTAATAAAATACAAATTATTTAAAAACCAATCAATTCAAGCGAGCATCAGATCAATGAAAGCCCTAATAAGAGAATGTCAAAAACTTGATAAAATTATCTATATAATCTATATATATAATATATAATATATAATATATCATATTATGATAATCTATATCATATATGATAATTATTGTAATTGGACTTGTTCTGTAGGTACTCTAGTTGTCCTGTATGACAATTATTCTAGTTGGACAAATCCTTCTTCTATAACGAAGAAAATCGTTATTATATTTTTCGTATTTTCCACGAAGAGTAAAAATTGACAAAAGTCAACATTGTCTCGAAAAATTACGAAAAATAACGAAAAGTGAAAATTTCGTCTCGATTGGTTCGAAATCCCAAAATTAATGAGAGAATTATGCATTAATGTGTCGAAAGATCAGCTTTGCAACATTTTCCCTCGCTGCGGAAGGACGGAAGGAATTCCTGATACGAGTTGGCCTAGCGACAATGTCGGATAACAGACGCGGATATCACAATCTCCAGCACAGGCCACGTTCATTTTTTTCGTCCTTATTTTTTTCCAGCAAGAAGAGCCTTATCTCGTTTCACTATCGCGCCTAATACGTTCTCCAGGATCCGTTCGGCCTCACATTTCTTCACACTCGCTCCAACTTATTCGAGTCACGAATATTCATATCTGTCGGCCCGTTTCAATTGAATCTAGTTCTTTTTTTACCGAAAAATCTCAAATATCCTAACTGGACCGCATGACCGATAAGCGAATAGGCGTCTTGTTTCTTCACTGAGATTTAATCGCGGCGATTCGTGGCCTTTGAGGAGAACGAGGGTTCGAACACGTACCTAAATTTACAAATAGAAAATTATTCACTGGAAAAATTAAAAATGCAAATTTCACTCAGCTCAACTCTCAAACCCAACTTACAAACTCAACCCTCAAGTTCCACTTTCATACTGAATTCTCAAATTCAACCCACAAACTTAACTCACTACCTTAACTTGCAAACTCAACTGAATCCATAAATAATTTATGGAGTTGAATTATTCAACTCACGAACTCAAACGACAATTCGACCTTCAAACTCAACAGACAAACTCAACTAACTAACTGAACTTACAAACTCAACCCACAAGTTCCACTTTCATACTGAACTATGAGAGTTCAGTTGAGTATGAGACTCAACCCGCAAACTCACGGCACAACTTAACTCACAAGCTTAACTTGCAAACACAACTTTAAAACCCAACTCACTAACTCAACCCCCAAGTTCAACGTTCAAACTCAACCAACAAACTCAACTCTCAAACTCAACCCACAACTCCGCTTACGAACTCACATATTAACTCACTCAATAACTAAACTCACAAACTCAAACCCAACTCTTAACTACGAAGGACAACTTACAAACACTACTCCCAAACTAGAAATTCAAACTCAACCCATAATTTCAACTTTCAAACTCAACTCTCAAACTGGACTAACAAACTCAATTTACTAACTCGAATCTCAAACCAAACGCTCAAGCTCAACCAAAAAGGACAACTTGAAAACTCGACTCGCGAACTCGCATAAGTTCACCCTTCAAACTCAACTTTCAAACTTTACTCTCAAACTCAACTTTCGAACTCGACTCACCAACTCAACCCACTAACTCAACTTTCAAACTAAACTTTCGAACTCGACTCAAAAAATCAACTTACAAACTCTTGTAAGTAGTGTTTGAGTTTGCAAGTTGAGCTCGAGAGTTTGAGTTTGAAACCCTCGAACTGAACTCTCATCATAAACTCTACTCACTCAACTCTCATCATGAATCTCAACTCACAAACTTAAACCCACATACTAAACTCTCAATTTCAACTCACAAACTCACCTTTCAAACTCAACTCTCAAAATCAACTAACAAACTCGACACACAAACTCAAACATCATACTAATTTCACAAACTAAACTTCCAAACTCAATTCTCAAACTTTACTCTCAAACTAAACTTTCGAACTCGACTCACCAACTCAACTTTCAAAATCAACTCACTAACTCGGCTCACAAACTCCACACTCAAACTCAACTTTCAAACTTACTGAGTTGAGTTTGAGAGTTTAGTTTGTTTGTTGAGTTAGTGATGAGAGTTCAGTTTGTGGGTTGAGTTTGAGAATTTAGTATGAAAGTTGAATTGGTTAGTTGAATTTGATAGTCGAGTTCGAAGGTTCAGTTTGTGAGATGAGTTTAGTTTGGTGAGATGAGATGGTGAGATGAGAGGTTTAGTTTGGGAGTTGAGTTCGAAGGTTTAGTTAGTGAGAGTTGTGTTTGTGGATTGAGTTGTAGAGTTTAGTTTGTGGGTTGAGTTTGAGAGATTAGTTGGGAAGTTGAGTTGGTCAGTTGAATTTGAAAGTTGAGTTTGAGGGTTCAGTTTGTGAGATGAGTTTGTGGATTGAGTTTATGGGTTTAGTTTGAGAGTTGAGTAGTTAGTGACTGTTGTGTTTGTGGGTTGAGTCTGAGAGTTTAGTTTGAAAGATGAGTTGGTTACTTGAATTTGAAAGTTGAGTTTGAGGGTTTAGTTTGAAAGTTGAGTTGGCTCCACACTCAAACTCAACTTTCAAACTTACTGAGTTGAGTTTGAGAGTTTAGCTTGTTTGTTGAGTTAGTGATGAGAGTTCAGTTTGTGGGTTGAGTTTGAGAATTTAGTGTGAAAGTTGAGTTGGTTAGTTGAATTTGATAGTCGAGTTCGAAGGTTCAGTTTGTGAGATGTGTTTAGTTTGGTGAGATGAGATGGTGAGATGAGAGGTTTAGTTTGGGAATTGAGTTCGAAGGTTTAGTTAGTGAGAGTTGTGTTTGTGGATTGAGTTGTAGAGTTTAGTTTGGGAGTTGAGTTAGAAAAATTAGTCAGTGGGTTGAGTTTGAGAGATTAGTTGGGAAGTTGAGTTGGTCAGTTGAGTTTGAGGGTTCAGTTTGTGAGATGAGTTTGTGGATTGAGTTTAAGGGTTTAGTTTGAGAGTTGAGTAGTTGGTGAGAGTTGTGTTTGTGGGTTGAGTTGTAGAGTTTAGATTGAAAGTTGAGTTTGTGGGTAAAGTTCATTGGTTTAGTTAGAGATTTGAGCTTGAAAAATTAGTCAGTGGGTTGAGTTTGAAGTTTAGCTTGTGGGTTGAGTTTGAGAGATTAGTTGGGAAGTTGAGTTGGTCAGTTGAATTTGAAAGTTGAGTTTGAGGGTTCAGCTTGTGAGATGAGTTTGTGGATTGAGTTTATGGGTTGAGTTTGAGAGTTTAGTTTGAAAGATGAGTTGGTTACTTGGATTTGAAAGTTGAGTGGGCTCCACACTCAAACTCAACTTTCAAACTTACTGAGTTGACTTTGAGAGTTTAGCTTGTTTGTTGAGTTAGTGATGAGAGTTCAGTTTGTGGGTTGAGTTTGAGAATTTAGTGTGAAAGTTGAATTGGTTAGTTGAATTTGATAGTTGAGTTTGAAGGTTCAGTTTGTGAGATGAGTTCATGGGTTTAGTTTGGGAGTTGAGTTCGAAGGTTTAATTAGTGACTGTTGTGTTTGTGGATTGAGTTTGAGAGTTGAGTTTGAAAAATTAGTCAGTGGGTTGAGTTTGAAGTTTAGTTTGTGGGTTCAGTTTGTGAGATGAGTTTGTGGATTGAGTTTATGGGTTTAGTTTGAGAGTTGAGTAGTTAGTGACTGTTGTGTTTGTGGGTTGAGTCTGAGAGTTTAGTTTGAAAGATGAGTTGGTTACTTGAATTTGAAAGTTGAGTTTGAGGGTTTAGTTTGAAAGTTGAGTTGGCTCCACACTCAAACTCAACTTTCAAACTTACTGAGTTGAGTTTGAGAGTTTAGCTTGTTTGTTGAGTTAGTGATGAGAGTTCAGTTTGTGGGTTGAGTTTGAGAATTTAGTGTGAAAGTTGAATTGGTTAGTTGAATTTGATAGTTGAGTTTGAAGGTTCAGTTTGTGAGAGTTGTGTTTGCGGGTTGAGTTGTAGAGTTTAGATTGAAAGTTGAGTTTGTGAGTAAAGTTCATGGGTTTAGTTAGAGAGTTGAGCTTGAAAAATTAGTCAGTGGGTTGAGTTTGAAGTTTAGTTTGTGGGTTGAGTTTGAAAGATTAGTTTGGAAGTTGAGATGGTCAGTTGAATTTGAAAGTTGAGTTTGAGGGTTCAGTTTGTGAGATGAGTTTGTGGATTGAGTTTATGGGTTTAGTTTGAGAGTTGAGTAGTTAGTAAGAGTTGTGTTTGTGGGTTGAATCTGAGAGTTTAGTTTGAAAGATGAGTTGGTTACTTGAATTTGAAAGTTGAGTTTGAGAGTTTAGTTTGAAAGTTGAGTTGGCTCCTCACTCAAACTCGACTTTTAAACTTACTGAGTTGAGTTTGAGAGTTTAATTTGCGGGTTGAGTTAGTGATGAGAGTTCAGTTTGTGGGTTGAGTTTGAGAATTTAGTATGAAAGTTGAATTTGATAGTCGAGTTCAAAGGTTCAGTTTGTGAGATGAGTTCATGGGTTTGGTTTGGGAGTCGAGTTTGAAAAATTAGTTACCTAGTGGGTTGAGGTAGAAGTTTAGTTTGTGAGTCGAGTTTGTAGGTCAAGTTTAAAAGGTGAGTTTGTGAGTTGACATTGAGAGTTGAGTTCATGATGAAAGTTCAGTGTTTGGGTTGAGTTTTATAGTTCAGTTTGAAAAATTAGTTAGTGAGTTGAGTTTGACAGTTGTGTTTTGTGGGTTGAGTTTGAGAGTTTGGTTTCTGGGTTTAGTTTGAAAGTTAAGTTGGCTGGTTGAATTTGAGGGTTCAGTTCTTGTGATGAGTTTGTGGATTGATAATTTTTTTCTGTTTCAGATTTGATAACGTTCACTGTGGCCACCGATGAAACCGACGGATATCTCAGATACATTCGGTCCGCTCATCTTTACGGCTATCATGTAAAGGTGAGTTTTCCGTCTTTTCTTTCACCTGGCTGAATTTCATCCTCGGAATTCTGCAACCAAAAAATTAGCCAGCAACCAAGTTCTAAAATCTGGTCGATCTTTCGAAACCGTTTCAGACCTTGGGAATGAACGAAAAATGGAAGGGAGGAGACATGTACCATCGTGGAGGGGGCCACAAAGTTAATTTGCTCCGATCCGCTCTGAAACCTTTGAAAGGCAATCGAGACATTGTGATTCTGTTTACCGACAGGTACCTAAATTTACCTATTTATGTTAATCTTTCCAAACTACATTTTTCGTATTTAAAATTTTTCCCGCAGAAGTGTAGAAGTAAACACACGAAATAAGACTTTATCTTTTTTTTTCCTTTTCGACCGACTTGTTATGTATGTTCCTAACACATTTTCAGCTACGACGTGGTATTCCTGGGCCTGCCAGATCAGGTACTTGAGAAATTCAAAGCTTTCGATTCGAGGATCGTCTTCTCAGCTGAAATCACCCTCTGGCCTGACAGGTCTTTGTTTTCTGAATTCCCCGCTACCGAAAATCCCTACAAATATCTCAATTCCGGTGGTATGTTCAAATAAATCGATTTTTGTCACATAAATTCAATTAATGTTTACGAAAAAAATTGCAAATTTTACAACCGAAATCCGCGTTTTCAGCTTTCATCGGTTACGCCGGCGACTTGTACGAAATTTTGGATAGCCGACCGATAAAGAATGACGATGATGACCAGCTCTACTATACGCAGATATTCCTCAACAAAACCCTCCGTGAAAAGTACCGTATGCGATTGGACACGAAGGGCTCCATTTTCCAAAATATGTACGGCGCTACGCGTAAGTTTTAAAAATACTTTTTTTTAATTTTTTTTTTTGGTTGCGGAATGTACTCAAGTTTTTCATGTACCTAACATTTGCGCAAAAATATCTCGATTCTCAGAGGATTTGAAATTGAACATGGACAACGCCAAAGAAGAAGGAACGACGTTGGAAAATGTCCTTACCGGCGAACAACCGTTAGTCCTGCACGGCAACGGTCTCAGCAAATTAGCAATCAATTCATTCGCCAATTACCTCGCGAGGAGTTGGGACCCAATCAACGGCTGTACAGCTTGCCCTAAAGAACCGCTGGTAATTTGTTTATTAAGGTATTTTTCCATGGTTTTGTGGTATTTTTCGTAAAAGGCGGTGGGATATTTTCAAATTCTTCCCCCAATCAGCTTAAGGCGCGGTTAGACTTGCGTTGTTGGGCCCAACACCGAATATTCGCCCATACTCGCCCGAACATTCGTCTGTACTCGGAATATCCGGAAAAACCCCTGAGAGGACCGCGAAAATTCGAATTCTTTGACAGGACAGGGCCTTGACTGCAAACCTCTGGACACCCCTATTTTCATCTCAGTACCGTAATCTTTCCGTTCTAAAATTATAAAAACTGTCATTTAGGTATCTTGAGACCAATTTTGACCTATTCTAGAAGCGCCGGGTATTTGGTAGCATTGGAAAGACATAGAAAAGAAGCTTGAAGTTGGGAACCTCGTGCCTGGACAGGACAGGGCCGTGACAAATCGACGCATTTAATTTTTTTCTTAGTGAAAGACTTGATTGATCGTAACAAAAAAAAGGCATTTTGCGAAAAGTGAAATAGTACAATTTAAAATTATGCGCAAGTTGCGCAGCGCAACTTCAAATTCATAAGAGGGCCCCCACAAACCTTCTGGACATCACTTCTGCCCCTTTCTGTGAGAATGACCCACTAGCACGAGAGTCCGTCTGGTGTGGCGTCAACCCGTTCACCCGTCCACGTTCTCGAGAGGGGCATCCGCTCTCTTCTCATACCCACGAGCAAAGAGCAAAGAGCAAAGAGCAAAGAGCAAAGAGCAAAGAGCAAAGAGCAAAGAGCAAAGAGCAAAGAGCAAAGAGCAAAGAGCAAAGAGCAAAGAGCAAAGAGCAAAGAGCAAAGAGCAAAGAGCAAAGAGCAAAGAGCAAAGAGCAAAGAGCAAAGAGCAAAGAGCAAAGAGCAAAGAGCAAAGAGCAAAGAGCAAAGAGCAAAGAGCAAAGAGCAAAGAGCAAAGAGCAAAGAGCAAAGAGCAAAGAGCAAAGAGCAAAGAGCAAAGAGCAAAGAGCAAAGAGCAAAGAGCAAAGAGCAAAAACAAAGAGCAAAGAGCAAAGAGCAAAGAGCAAAGAGCAAAGAGCAAAGAGCAAAGAGCAAAGAGCAAAGAGCAAAGAGCAAAGAGCAAAGAGCAAAGAGCAAAGAGCAAAGAGCAAAGAGCAAAGAGCAAAGAGCAAAGAGCAAAGAGCAAAGAGCAAAGAGCAAAGAGCAAAGAGCAAAGAGCAAAGAGCAAAGAGCAAAGAGCAAAGAGCAAAGAGCAAAGAGCAAAGAGCAAAGAGCAAAGAGCAAAGAGCAAAGAGCAAAGAGCAAAGAGCAAAGAGCAAAGAGCAAAGAGCAAAGAGCAAAGAGCAAAGAGCAAAGAGCAAAGAGCAAAGAGCAAAGAGCAAAGAGCAAAGAGCAAAGAGCAAAGAGCAAAGAGCAAAGAGCAAAGAGCAAAGAGCAAAGAGCAAAGAGCAAAGAGCAAAGAGCAAAGAGCAAAGAGCAAAGAGCAAAGAGCAAAGAGCAAAGAGCAAAGAGCAAAGAGCAAAGAGCAAAGAGCAAAGAGCAAAGAGCAAAGAGCAAAGAGCAAAGAGCAAAGAGCAAAGAGCAAAGAGCAAAGAGCAAAGAGCAAAGAGCAAAGAGCAAAGAGCAAAGAGCAAAGAGCAAAGAGCAAAGAGCAAAGAGCAAAGAGCAAAGAGCAAAGAGCAAAGAGCAAAGAGCAAAGAGCAAAGAGCAAAGAGCAAAGAGCAAAGAGCAAAGAGCAAAGAGCAAAGAGCAAAGAGCAAAGAGCAAAGAGCAAAGAGCAAAGAGCAAAGAGCAAAGAGCAAAGAGCAAAGAGCAAAGAGCAAAGAGCAAAGAGCAAAGAGCAAAGAGCAAAGAGCAAAGAGCAAAGACAAAAGAGCAAAGAGCAAAGAGCAAAGAGCAAAGAGCAAAGAGCAAAGAGCAAAGAGCAAAGAGCAAAGAGCAAAGAGCAAAGAGCAAAGAGCAAAGAGCAAAGAGCAAAGAGCAAAGAGCAAAGAGCAAAGAGCAAAGAGCAAAGAGCAAAGAGCAAAGAGCAAAGAGCAAAGAGCAAAGAGCAAAGAGCAAAGAGCAAAGAGCAAAGAGCAAAGAGCAAAGAGCAAAGAGCAAAGAGCAAAGAGCAAAGAGCAAAGCGCAAAGAGCAAAGCGCAAAGCGCATAGCGCAAAGAGCAAAGAGCAAAGAGCAAAGAGCAAAGAGCAAAGAGCAAAGAGCAAAGAGCAAAGAGCAAAGAGCAAAGAGCAAAGAGCAAAGAGCAAAGAGCAAAGAGCAAAGAGCAAAGAGCAAAGAGCAAAGAGCAAAGAGCAAAGAGCAAAGAGCAAAGAGCAAAGAGCAAAGAGCAAAGAGCAAAGAGCAAAGAGCAAAGAGCAAAGAGCAAAGAGCAAAGAGCAAAGAGCAAAGAGCAAAGAGCAAAGAGCAAAGAGCAAAGAGCAAAGAGCAAAGAGCAAAGAGCAAAGAGCAAAGAGCAAAGAGCAAAGAGCAAAGAGCAAAGAGCAAAGAGCAAAGAGCAAAGAGCAAAGAGCAAAGAGCAAAGAGCAAAGAGCAAAGAGCAAAGAGCAAAGAGCAAAGAGCAAAGAGCAAAGAGCAAAGAGCAAAGAGCAAAGAGCAAAGAGCAAAGAGCAAAGAGCAAAGAGCAAAGAGCAAAGAGCAAAGAGCAAAGAGCAAAGAGCAAAGAGCAAAGAGCAAAGAGCAAAGAGCAAAGAGCAAAGAGCAAAGAGCAAAGAGCAAAGAGCAAAGAGCAAAGAGCAAAGAGCAAAGAGCAAAGAGCAAAGAGCAAAGAGCAAAGAGCAAAGAGCAAAGAGCAAAGAGCAAAGAGCAAAGAGCAAAGAGCAAAGAGCAAAGAGCAAAGAGCAAAGAGCAAAGAGCAAAGAGCAAAGAGCAAAGAGCAAAGAGCAAAGAGCAAAGAGCAAAGAGCAAAGAGCAAAGAGCAAAGAGCAAAGAGCAAAGAGCAAAGAGCAAAGAGCAAAGAGCAAAGAGCAAAGAGCAAAGAGCAAAGAGCAAAGAGCAAAGAGCAAAGAGCAAAGAGCAAAGAGCAAAGAGCAAAGAGCAAAGAGCAAAGAGCAAAGAGCAAAGAGCAAAGAGCAAAGAGCAAAGAGCAAAGAGCAAAGAGCAAAGAGCAAAGAGCAAAGAGCAAAGAGCAAAGAGCAAAGAGCAAAGAGCAAAGAGCAAAGAGCAACGAGCAACGAGCAACGAGCAACGAGCAACGAGCAACGAGCAACGAGCAACGAGCAACGAGCAACGAGCAACGAGCAACGAGCAACGAGCAACGAGCAACGAGCAACGAGCAACGAGCAACGAGCAACGAGCAACGAGCAACGAGCAAAGAGCAAAGAGCAAAGAGCAAAGAGCAAAGAGCAAAGAGCAAAGAGCAAAGAGCAAAGAGCAAAGAGCAAAGAGCAAAGAGCAAAGAGCAAAGAGCAAAGAGCAAAGAGCAAAGAGCAAAGAGCAAAGAGCAAAGAGCAAAGAGCAAAGAGCAAAGAGCAAAGAGCAAAGAGCAAAGAGCTCAGATCAGTTCGAACTCAGATCAGTTCGAACTCAGATCAGTTCGAACTCAGATCAGTTCGAACTCAGATCAGTTCGAACTCAGATCAGTTCGAACTCAGATCAGTTCGAACTCAGATCAGTTCGAACTCAGATCAGTTCGAACTCAGATCAGTTCGAACTCAGATCAGTTCGAACTCAGATCAGTTCGAACTCAGATCAGTTCGAACTCAGATCAGTTCGAACTCAGATCAGTTCGAACTCAGATCAGTTCGAACTCAGATCAGTTCGAACTCAGATCAGTTCGAACTCCTCGGCCGCATGTGTAGACTCTGCACGAATACACAAGTTGGCCAATACTCGCCGCCTTTGACGTGGGACAAAAAACCGCCTTTTGACACAGCATCCTCGAGCGCCAACATTGGCGAACATTCGGGCGAATATCCCACGGTTACACTTGCGGGAAGAGGCCGACGAATATTCGGTGTTGGGCCCAACACCGCAAGTGTAACCGCGGCTTTAGCCGGCTGCACACGTTCTCGGTATGACCGTCTGCTCTACCTAGGTTAACCCAGAGTTTTGGGACAATTCTGAAGGTGGTTGATGATGCAGCAGCCACGCTTCAGCTACATCGTTGAACATAAGCGCTGGAAAAACTCCAGATAAATAACCCGGTTAATGTGAATCTTTCAAAATAAATTTTCACCAATTCCAATCGACCTAAAGAAATTCTAAATTAGAAACGAAAATTAAAATTTTTTTTAGTTTTGGTCCATTTGAAATTCAAAACCACGTTCTGCTACCAACTGTAAACATTTTTTCATTGTTAGGACGTGATTTTGAAAGGTAAAAGTTCCGTTCGCATTACGAGTTCCTGAATACACTACCTATCCGATTGTTGGTGGAGGGGGTGAGAAAATGCATTTCTATGATTGGTCGAGGTGGCGTCGCCGTTGAACCCAGTAATTTGATCGGGGTTTCCAAGCCACGTTCACATGCATGCTCATCCCCCCTCCAACAGCCAGCAATCGGATGGCGTGGTCGATTTGAACCACCGATTACACGTTTTTTTTTTAATTTCTTGAAGTGGATAACTAAAATAAATCAAACCATTGATTACAGGATGTCACCCCACCGCCGATAGTGATGTTGAGCATCTTCATCCCGTGGAACACTCCATTCCTCGAAGAGTTCTTCGAACGGATACAGAATTTGACCTATCCCAAAAACCGAATGATCCTGTTCGTGTACAACAACGTAAGTGACTGAATCATCAACCCGATCCCAAAAATCAATGAGTAAAAATCTTTAAACGCTGCAAAACATTAATTCTATCCCAATGCTGCAGATGCCGTACCACGATGAACTTGTGGCCAACTGGATTGATGAGAGCGCGAGTCAATATCTGTCGCACAAGAAAATCTTGTCGAAAGATACTACACCTGAAGCCCACGCGAGAGATTTGGCTGTGTAAGTTTAGACGTATTTTTTTAAATACCAATTTGCCATCAAGAGGTATGCCTTGCATGCGGGAATGGGAGAATTTTCCTGCAAGACTTGCCTGCAATAATTCCAACCATGATTGGATATGAGAAAAATTGTGGTTGTACTCTTGGGCTTCTGATGCCATCATGTCCAGGAGCATGAGTTGAAGTTTCAGAATGAAGATCACGATTTTCGGTTTCCAGGCAACTGTGCATCGTGAAGAAATGCGACTATTTCTTCGCCGTGGATTCGGTGGCTCACCTCGATAATCGCGATGTCCTTCAGAATCTCCTCCAAGCGCGCAGGCAAGTCTATTTTGACAAAGTTACCAAGATGTAATCAATTCGTCCCTTCGCAGCCCTTGAAGTGCCTGCAGAATGCCTGAACTTTGGCCTGACCGAAATTTAATTATAACCATTCAATAATTACAGGAAGATCGTGGCTCCAATGCTGGTGCGGCCGAACAAAGCCTGGTCCAATTTCTGGGGCGACATCAGCCCCCAGGGATACTACGCACGATCCATGGATTACATGGAAATTGTCAACAACGAAAGGAGGTAAAAATGCCTCTGAATTACAGCAAAATGAGAGTTTGGCGTCACTTGCTTAAATCGCCGAAATATGTTTCATGAGCGCCTTGATAGGTCACCATTTTACATGATAATTTTACAAGATCGAAAATTGATCTTTCAGAGGCCTGTGGAACGTCCCGTACATCGCCAGCTGCTATCTGATAATGGGCGACGTCTTACCTAAAATCAAGGGCGGTTTCAACGTAAACAATTTGGATCCGGATATGGCCCTCGCTCAAACAATTCGCGACCAGGTAATCGCGCAAAACATTCTTGGCATGTATTGGTTTCAAGAGAGTGACCAAGAGGCTGAAGAGTGTCAAGAAGGTAGGCTGAGCTGCGATCGACCAAGATGCTTGGCTGAGCATCGGGGAGGTAGGCGTCGCATGATATGCGGCATTGAATAGAGTGACCCCAAGGTGGAGAAGCGTCAGGGAGAAGCTTCAAGGCGAGGTAAGGGTCACACGGCTAGCGGTATTGAAGCGAGCAACTCCAAGGCTGAGGAGCGTCTGGGAGGGAGGCGTCGCATGATAAGACGTATTGAAGCGTTTGACTCCAAGGCTGAGGAGCGTCAGGGAGAGGCTTCAAGGCGAGGTTGGCGTCGCACGACTAGCGTTATTGATACGAGCGGCTCCAAGGCTGAAGAGTGTCTGGGAGGTAGGCGTTGCATGATTAGCGGCTTTGAAGAGAGTGACCCCAAGGCTGAAGAGCGTCAGGGAGAGGCTTTAAGGCGAGGTAAGGGTCGCTCGGCTAGCGGTATTGAAGCGAGCGGCTCCAAGGCTGAAGAGTGTCTGGGAGGTAGGCGTCGCATGATAAGACGTATTGAAGCGAGTGACCCCAAGGCTGAGGAGTGTCAGGGAGAAGCTTCAAGGCAAGGTAAGCGTCGCTCGGCTGGCGGTATTGAAGCGAGCAACTCCAAGGCTGAGGAGCGTCTGGGAGGGAGGCGTCGCATGATAAGACGTATTGAAGCAAGTGACCCCAAGGCTGGGGAGCGTCAGGGAGAGGCTTCAAGGCGAGGTTGGCGTCGCACGACTAGCGTTATTGATACGAGCGGCTCCAAGGCTGAAGAGTGTCTGGGAGGTAGGCGTTGCATGATTAGCGGCTTTGAAGAGAGTGACCCCAAGGCTGAAGAGCGTCAGGGAGAGGCTTTAAGGCGAGGTAAGGGTCGCTCGGCTAGCGGTATTGAAGCGAGCGGCTCCAAGGCTGAAGAGTGTCTGGGAGGTAGGCGTCGCATGATAAGACGTATTGAAGCGAGTGACCCCAAGGCTGAGGAGTGTCAGGGAGAAGCTTCAAGGCAAGGTAAGCGTCGCTCGGCTGGCGGTATTGAAGCGAGCAACTCCAAGGCTGAGGAGCGTCTGGGAGGGAGGCGTAGCATGATTAGACATATTGAAGCAAGTGACCCCAAGGCTGGGGAGCGTCAGGGAGAAGCTTCAAGGCAAGGTAAGCGTCGCTCGGCTGGCGGTGTTCAAGCGAGCAACTCCAAGGCTGAGGAGCGTCTGGGAGGGAGGCGTCGCATGATAAGCGGCTTTGAAGAGAGTGACCCCAAGGCTGAAGAGCGTCAGGGAGAGGCTTCAAGGCGAGGTAGGCGTCGCTTGGTTAGCGTCATTGGAGCAAGTGACCCCAAGGCTGGGGAGCGTCAGGGAGAAGCTTCAAGGCGAGGTAAGCGTTGCTCGGCTGGCGGTGTTGAAGCGAGCAACTCCAAGGCTGAGGAGCGTCTGGGAGGGAGGCGTCGCATGATAAGCGGCTTTGAAGAGAGTGACCCCAAGGCTGAAGAGCGTCAGGGAGAGGCTTCAAGGCGAGGTAGGCGTCGCTTGGTTAGCGTCATTGGAGCAAGTGACCCCAAGGCTGGAGAGCGTCAGGGAGAGGCTTTAAGGCGAGGTAAGGGTTGCTCGGCTAGCGGTATTGAGGCGAGCGGCTCCAAGGCTGAAGAGTGTCTGGGAGGTAGGCGTCGCATGATAAGACGTATTGAAGCAAGTGACCCCAAGGCTGGGGAGCGTCAGGGAGAAGCTTCAAGGCGAGATAAGCGTCGCACGGCTAGCAGTTTTGAAGCGAGTGACCCCAAGGCTGAGGAGTGTCAGGGAGAAGCTTCAAGGCGAGGTAGGCGTTGCTTGGTTAGCGACATTGAAGAGAGTGTCCCCAAGGCTGAGGATTGTCTGGGTGGTAGGCTGGTAATGCTCATCAGGGTGGTGATGATACGGGCTTCAGCATGCTGAAGTTCTCACAAATTTGTTCATATTATCATATTTTGACCAGGGAATTTTCATGTACGTGGACAACCGCGAGGACTACGGGCACCTCGTTGACGCCGACACGTTCGACATCACGCTCACGCATCCGGAGCTTTACCAAAACGTGGAAAACCAATACGATTGGGCGAGGCGGTACATTCATGAAAACTACTCGGCCAACCTGCTGGACGACAATGTTCCGTTACAGCCGTGCCCCGACGTCTACTGGTTTCCAGTTGTGACGCCACGTTACGCCAAAGAATTGATCGAGGTTATGGAGACGTACGGCAAGTGGTCATCGGGCAAGAATACGGTAAATTCTCGATAAATTTGCCATGAATACTCGAAATTTAACATGCATCATTTACGGTGAACTGGAAATCATCGAATTCGTTCCAGGATGATCGGCTGAGCGGAGGCTACGAAAACGTCCCGACAAGGGACATCCACATGAACCAAGTCGCCATGGAGCGCCAATGGTTGGCATTCCTTGGTGACTACGTTCGACCACTTCAGGAGAAAGTATTCATCGGCTACTTTCACGACGTATGTATCCCGCGTACATTCACTGCGTACCCTATGTTTAGAAACCGAAAATCTTTTATATTCAACATACGCATCGTTTTAACGCAAATCAAGTTAGAAAATAGAATTTTTTCTATGCATCAACCGATTTGAATATCATTCGTGTTTCAGCCTCCGAAATCATTGATGAACTTTGTGGTGAGGTACAAGCCGGATGAGCAGCCTTCGCTGAGACCGCACCACGATTCTTCGACTTACACCATTAACCTGGCACTCAACAAACCGGGGGTCGACTACACGGTAAAAATTTAGTCCATACCTGCTATTCGTTTTACAACGCTTATTTTGAAAATTCTCATAAACTTTAACTGGAAGAAAAAAACAACATTTTTAAGATTTTGAGGTTTTTTTTTAAATTTTTTTCCATTTTTTTTTATTGCAGGGAGGGGGTTGTCGTTTTATCCGCTACAACTGCAGTGTTACCAACACCAGAGTCGGTTGGCTTCTGATGCACCCCGGCCGACTCACACATTATCACGAGGGGCTCAAAGTGACGTCAGGGACGCGCTACATCGTCATATCGTTCGTCGACCCGTAAATGTATTAGGCGAATCTACGATAACTGTATCCTATTTAGACTGTCGAAAGGTGTTCCTTTTCGCGTTACTAACGACCTTCATTGTACAAAGTCTTGAGAAGCCGAGGTTCATCACTAACTTGTATTCAAGAACTGCGCCCATTGCTTATGATAATATCCTAATATCCAAGGACTCCAAGAATCGAGTCCTTCATGCTGAAAATCGACGTTTTTTCTGGTAATAGTTTCAGTTTCGATTTCTTTCTGGCTCAGGGATCAAATTTTTGTGTACCTATGTAAATTGCAGTTTTGCTCTTCGATAAATTTCCGACATTCTTGTTCTTTTAAAGTTGCCTTCTTCATTTTCGTTTCCGAGATATTCGAGGTTAACGTTGAATTTTTGGGAAATTTTCCTAGTTTTTCGCTTTTATTACGAAGACCGTGCAAAAATTTTGTTGGAAGACAACGGGTTATGAATCCTTATGAAATTTCCTACATTTTTTCTCTTTATTGAAATATCTTGAAATCTATTCCTTTGAGGCGAAATTTGAGTTCTAAGTTGGCAAAGTCTAAAAAATTGCAAAAAAACCCTCGTCATGGCCTAAAGGGATGGTCGGAACCCTGTAAACTTACATATCAAAATCTTCGTCTTGAACAGAAAACCTGAGTCAAAATTTCAGGGTATCCTTAAACTAACGTCGAATTACCATCATGGTCATTTAACGATGCTCGTCGGTCGCACACTCCCCGCAATTGCCGGCCGCCATCTTCTGGGGGAATATTAGAAAAACGAGGCTTCTGGGGCATTTTTTGAATACAGACCTTGGCATTCACATTTTTTAACGAATTGACTAAATAACTGTACTGATTTTAAGTATAACTACTTTTATGTTTAACTCGGGCTTTAAAATTTACATCAGAATTTTTACTTCAACTCAAGGCTGACATTGGAATCCCTACTAAGGATGAATCTCAAAAATTCCAACTGGAGCAGACCATTGTTTCCTAAACACACGATCATCCGACTTTCCTCGTATATTTGACCAATGAAAACCAGAATACTATATGAAATTTATAATTTTTTATGAGGCATAGGAAGATGCCTTTAGAATTTATTGTTATCTGCCATTAGATTGTTTTAAATTCCAAAATGCAATGAAATTTGAACGTTCCTTTATCATTCCTGGTGTACCGGCTCCTTCTAAGCTTTACCTAGTTAGTTTATAGTCGTTTTTTTAACTTTAGATAATCCTTTTGAAATGAAATGTGTTCGCTGTAAAGCTCTCTAGATAATCAGCTGATTTTAAAATTAGTACGTATTTTTCAACAATTTTGTATTGGAGATTAATAAAATTTTGTTTAGTCTCATTTGCCTATTATTACTGGCCCGATCGTTGCTCAACTTGCTCTTTCTCGTGAATGGGGCAAAAATTATTCCCAATTGAATTAAACAATTGCTCCCCTCTCAAGGAACGCAACCATAGAAGAGAGGCCATTGTTGGCGAAAGCGCTCGCGAAATTAAATTCGAAAATTCTCGCATGCCATCATTCTCTGCCAAGTTTATAGACAGGTAGTTTATAAACTGAAATTAATCAATTTCATCTCTGTATCTCCCCAACTACTCGGCCGATTTTGACATTTTAGGCCTCAAACTCAGATTCTTCAAAGAGGCTAAAATTCTAACCTTCGCAAAACCTTTGTAAAACCTTTCGCTTACCAAAATCCGCCTCTCAATGGATGAAATCGGCGTATAAATACGCAAATTTGCGTTTAAATCAATAACGATCGGCATATTTTCGAAAATTTCGAATTCGTCAGAACGGCGATTGAAATTTAGCGAGACGAGCCCGATTCAGGAAGCGACATCTTCGGTTTCTCGCGACGTCTGAGGACTTCGCCCGTCTGGCTCATCGATGTCTTCGGGCGAGAGAAAGTCCGGCGGAGGGCACCGAGTCCTGCGCAGTCGAGTGGGGCTTGAGGATTGCGTGGAACTTTGAGTTCGAGAGGACGTCAGTTCCAGTGCGGGCCGCCACGTTCGACTGTCCGAGTCGCCAGGTACCCGCGTTCCGCGCACGTCATTTTCGATCGCGAGTTTCCGCTTCCATTTTTGGAGAAATTTCGAATTTCCAACCGACCCATTGGCGACTTTTACGACATCGTTTGCTCAACAATATGGAATACTTCGGATGATTGAATCAACTGTAAGTTGTGATTTATTATCAGGCATACCTACCGTGCAATAACATTTTTATTTTTTGAATATTTTTATTTATTTTTTATGAATAAAATTGCTGTAACCGTCTAAATATTAAAAATCGGATCGAAGAGTCAGATAAATTTGACTCATACACTTTTACCTCCTACCTCGGGAAGTGACTGCTTCCCATCCCTGTCTGTGCGCGTTTACGAAAATGGCCATGTTTCTGTCAATTCTCGAAGATTTTTTCAAATTTCTCGAACTGGTTGTTCGATTTTGATTATTCAAGTACTTCCAAAATATTGGTAGATTTTTTCTGCCCTAAAAACGATCCGTTCTCGGTCTTATAATGTGTGAAAATTTGTTGTTTGAAAAAACCACCAGAAATTTAGATTTCATTAGGAAAAGAAATTCAGATATGAAATAATTTGGGTACTTACATTTTTTGCTTTCACAAGGTACGCTATGAGGAAAGGAAAGTAATGTTTCCCACTGTGCCCATCCTATTCAGTTCGTTCCGATCACGTGGGTAGAATATTTTGAATGGCTATAATTGAATGTAAGTCGAAAAAACCGTGTGAACGTTAATTCCGCGTGGCCCGAGCCTGGTTTACCTACCGACCATACCATATTTTTTTTTACTGGATCGTCCATGTTTTTTGAGTCATGTCATACGAACTATCTATTACAAAAACCCCTACGATGGATGCCCACAAGAGTATCAAAACTCCTGTGATATTTTAATTTTGTAAAATAATATTTAAAAAATATTTTGATTTAAAAGATAATATCTTTATGTTATTATTATGTTGATTTTACCTTCATAAAAGCCAAAATAAACTCATTTACCTAGAAAAATTAAAAAAATACGCCCTCCACCTCAATTTTCCAAGAAATCTCCGGTATGGCGGTCAATGAAAATAATATTTTATGTCCTATGTCATAATTATTGTCCTATGTCATGTTTTATGTTTTATGTCATAATATATTATGTCCTATGTGAAAAGTAGTGCTGGTGGATAAATCTAGCTTTAAATGAATTGATAAACCAGCACAAAACGTTTTTAAGTCTTAAACCCCAATTAACAATTACCTCTAAAAGCGGTCCAGATATTACTTAGTCTGAGCTGCTTTTTGATAGTTTTCTACTACCTATATAAAGTTTCATTCGATTTTTCACCGGAAATTTGACATTTTCCCATATCAGGAAATGGAGTTGCATTGCCGTTTTTACTCCTTAAAACCCGATAAAAATAATTGCTAATTGTTGATAATATTAAATAATAATAATAATAATTTATGACTATAGAAATTATATTATATAAATAAACATTAATATAATTATATTAATAATTAACAATATAATTATAAATGTATAATTAATACTACTCGATAATACTTATTAATAATTAATAATAATCACTAACAATAATTAATGATAATGATTAATGATAACTAATAATGATTAATAATAATTAATAATGATTAATGATAATTAATAATGATTAATGATGATTAATAATGATTAATGATAATTAATAACGATTAATGATAATTAATAATGATTAATAATAAATAATCCCTAATTAACTAATAATCAACCAACAATAATAATTAACGAATATAACACTAATCGTTAATATTTCGCACCCCTCGGGGAATACTGTAACATCTCAATTTTCGGCATAATTTGTATTGTAAGCTATACACATTTTGAGCAAACATTTTTTGGGGTCCGAAAGCCTTGTTTGGTCAAAATTTGTTTTCCACGTTTGCTGAAAATTGAGATGTTACAGTATTCCACGAGGGGTGCGATTTGTTAATTAACAATAATTGCACCTACCTCTAAAAGCGGTCCTGATAAAGCAGTTTGAGCTGCTTTCTGACAATTACCTATTTAAGTTTCGTTCGATTTTTCAATCGAAAATTCGACATTTTCCCACATCAGGAAATGGGGTTGCATTGCCGTTGAATTAGACGGGACTCCAGCCCCAAGGATACAGACCCACTTTCCGTTTCGAACTTGGCTCCAATTACATAAACGCGCGGGGCAGGCAACGCCTCGTTCCCTACACACCCACGTACGGGGGAGTCATCGGCTCGTAACTACAGCGTCCAATCCGAACGGCCTTCTCTTATCTCAGTTGATCGGCCGAGTTATCTCCGAAGCTTGACCGAGTTATCTCATTGCGCGGCCGGATCGTTTCGTGTCATACGGTCAGCATATGCATAGTGATGGGCGATACCACAAAATATTCGATACCAGTACTCGATACTAGTATCGAAACAAATATTCGATACTTCTCAGATATCGAAAGAAAATATTCGATACTGAAGAGTATCGAATCATTTGAGTACTTTTTCATTTCACACACCGAATAAAATGTTAATAAAATGGAAATAACAGATTAATAACACTATTAAGCCCTGACGTTCTTTGTTTTGCGTTATATTATTTTTCAACAAGGTTAACAGGTCATTTTTATGTGTAAAAGTTATTTACTTATAAGATCAAACGAATGTCGAAGAAGTGGTGATGGAGATGGGGAGGAAAACGACCCAACGGTGTCATTCACACTGTCAAGTCCCAGAACTGCTTCCCTACTCCACGCAGGAATGTCAATTTGTTAACCATATCTGGCGACAGTCGGTCCCTTTTGTAAATTTTATTAGTTAGTATAAATAAAGTAGGCAGGTAATTTTGAGACTATCCATTTGAGTATTTTTTCTGAAGTCGGGAAATATACTCGATACCTACACTAGTATCGAAGCAAAATATTCGATACCAAATGTACTTGGTATCGAAAGAAGATATTCGATACCATACTCGTATCGATAAGTATCGCCCATCACTACATATGCATAATTGAAATGAGCATAAATTACACCGATGTTATTGTAGACTTCGAAGGAAAATTTAAATTTCGAACGCGGAAGTGACAATTTTACAAAAATTTTTGTCTCGATGTTTTTTAAATTAAAAAAAATGTTAAGAGTGAATTTTTCTGCAATGATCTATAACCTGTGCTATTTAAAGGGCTAACAATTTTATCAATTAAAAAATATTTAAAAAATTACTACTTAAAAAATTTTACTATACATTAATTCTTCTCGGGGTGTCTTCAAACACAGTTAACTGAAATGGACGCGGTGAAAGCCTGGAAAAACCGGAAGTCGCCAAAGATTAGCCTGCGCAACGATCAAAAGAAAACAACGCATGTTCGAATCGATAAATCGAGTCCGGACATCATAAATACGCAAGTCGGCCGACATAAATCCACAAGTCATCCAAGACCATAGGCGTCTGTCAACTCCGAACTAGTAAATCGTGGACTGTCACAAGTCAAATTGCCTTCCATTGTGACGACTGACGGGGCATTTGAAAGTCCAAAATAGGATACGAACGCTTCCTAGGCACCGACGATATAAACAAGATTGCGAGATAATTGGAGCGATTACGTGGGCTCCCAGATGGATCACACGAGCTAACCACTTGGAGCAATGGCAGGTGCCCGTGTTCTTACCAATGTGCTTGCTCGAAGAGAAATAACTCAATGACTAGGAGAAAACAATGAAGTATTTTTTGATTCAGTCATGCTCACATTTTGATTTTATGATTTCTTTAATTTTAGTCGAGTTTTTTTGCCCATTCTATCAGATTTTGACGTTCTATGCGATCTCAAAAAGTATACGGAAGGTTAGTTTCCATTGTCCATGTCCATGTCCATTGCCCATTGCCCGAGTCAATTAAATGTTTGATTTTTCCGTGTCCATGCCCAATGCACATTTTCTACGTGCATTGTCCACGTGCGTTGTCCACGTCCATCGTCCACATCCATTGCCCACGTCCATTTCCCACGGCAATTGCCCTCACCCATTGCCCATGTCCATCGTCCACGTCCATCGTCCAGCGTCCATTGCCCACGGCCATTGCCCACTTCCATTGTCCACGTCTTTTGTCCACGCCCATCGTCCAGCGTCCATTGCCCACGGCCATTGCCCACTTCCATTGTCCACGTCTTTTGTCCACGCCCATTGTCCACTCCCATTGCCCACGTCCATTGTGAACGTCCATTGTCCACTCCCATTGCCCACGTCCATTGTGAACGTCCATTGTCCACGTACATTGTGAACGTCCATTGCCCACGTCCATTGCCCATGTCCATCGTCCACGTCCATCGTCCATTGACCACGGCCATTGCCCACGTCCATTGCCCACGTCCATTGCCCACGTCCATTGACCACGGCCATTGCCCACTTCAATTGCCCACGGCCATTGCCCACTTCAATTGCCCACGGCCATTGCCCACGGCCATTGTTCACGTCCATTGACCACGGCCATTGCCCACGGCCATTGCCCACGCTCCTTGCCTACGCTCCTTCCCCGTGTCCATCGCCCTCGTCCATTGCCCACATCCGTCGTCCCCGTCCAATAGTCAATTGCCCATGTCCATAGTCCGTTGCCCGTGTCTATTGTCCATGCCCATTATCTACGCCGATTGTCCTTGCCCATGACATTTCCCCGATCGATTGGATCGTTTGTCCGATATCGATTCTCAATGACGTCACCGCATGGACCGCGTTGGCAAATCGATTATCGAAGGCTTTATGGCAAGGTCGGAATTTAGAGTGAAGGGGACTTGCCGATGGGCGGGACTGCCAGACGTAACGAAAGTAAAAGTAGCCAGGAAACTTGAGTCTGGTACGACTGGGCCAGTCAATAATCTAGATCCTGGCCTGACGTGTCCTTGCGTGCGAGTCGCAGATGTGGTCACAGTTCTCTACAATCAACACACACATTTTACCTACCCATGAATTGGGATTTTACTAACATCGCATAATTATTGCGTTATCTCAAAATTATAAAAATGGGATCGACGGGTCAAATTACCAATAATTTTGTGACCAATAAATTTGGTTACCAATGAAGTTGGTTACCAATAATAATTTATAGGGGAGATATCGGAGTTTTAATGCAGGAAAAAGCGGGGGTTTCGCTGAAATTCACCAAAAACCTTCGTTCCGATTTTCAGATTTTAGCCTATCGGCGATACGAAGAATCCCAATGAACGTCCTTCGGATTGGACGATGAAAAACGATCTTTTCCCCATTTTCGCTCGACTGACATCTATTTCATTACGTATCGCTTGAATAACGTGTTGATACGTTCGCGTCGCGTACCAAGGTTTTTCTTTTTCTGCGATTTTTCCAACAACGCTGCACTTTTCACTAAGAAACCGACGATGTCACGTCTCGTAATCACACGTCGCGACAGCGGAACCAAATCTATCACAAAAGCATCGGACTCGGTGTGCGATTCCCCTGTGGCGCCAAGGAGTCACAATACTCACATATCGAAGACAGGCTGTCAAATTGATTTTCGGTTTGTTTCATTCCCAATTGGCGAAGCAGCAAAAAAACTTGAGGTTGATGGGAATTTAATATATACCTAGTACATTTTAGCTTATGTATATTCGCTCAAAGGCATCATCTACAAAAAAGCTCAAATTTTTTCGAATTCCTCTCTTCGATATGTTTGTATGGGAAATCACAACCTATCATCACGCTTAATCGGAATTTCGGGATTTCCAATTATTTTTCGCAGGATGAAAAATTTTTTTTTGTATTTTCTTATTATCTTAAAATATTGATCTTAGCTCGCAATTTCCAACTTCAACGTTTTTCGAAACTGCAACGCGTAAATTCGTGAATTTTGATCCTTTTCTGTTCAAAATTGGTCCGAATATCGCGACCTCCGTCCAGAATCGTTGTTCTACCCCTCTAAAAATGCCAATGGTACTCTTCCATCCCAAAATATAACTGAAATAGTTTCTTAAAAAACGTCTTATCTAGTAGATAAAATTATTGCCAAAGTCTGAAACTGTAATTTTGACATTTGCACCGCGTTTCCCATTATTCGAAGCCGCGTACACTGATGAAATCATAAGGCAGGGCCGAATCGGAGAACAATCAATGCCGATCCCTTCGAATTCCGCGGCGTTTCTTGAAATGTTACGACAGGCGGGCGAATTCAAAGATTCTCTCACCGAAATATGACGTCATGCGTGCGGGAAAGTCGAATTTGAGGTTTTCTAGCGATATCCGTCAATTTGAATTTATTTTTTGCATAATTCTTTTCAATTTGCAATCAATTTTTAAAAAAGGTTTACGGGGGAAAACCATGAAAGTTGGAAAAACCACCTAAAACTACTTATGTTTAAAGAAAATATGGTTTCGATCGAAAATATTTTGGTCTCAGTTTTTCCTCAATCTTCAATGCTACAAATTTTCACGAGTTTCTTGGAGGTATTGTAAAACCTCAAATTTTTTACCCATTCTCCCAAAGCTCGGAAAAATAATTAGCGAAATTTACAACGACAGCTCTATATTTCGAGACGGTAATGCGAAAATCGGTCGTTGAGAGGCGATCTGCCGTATTTGGCGTTCGAGGAGCGAGAAAATATGGTATGGTCGAACTGGCCTTTGGCGCAGTCGTAACTCGCCTTCTGGCGACCTGATCCTCCACCTCTGCCAGCCTCGGTCCCCGTTGCTCGGTAGAAAAGCAAAAAAAAAAAAAATTTGGAACTTTTTAAAAATCTAAAATTAGAATTTTGTTAGTGAATATTCTGACTGAACGTGTGATTCGTAGACTTGCATTACTTGCATATTTTGTGGAAACTTTTTTTGGATGAAATAGATCGCATTTCGATTCGAAGGCCGATGGGATCAGAAATTTAGGAAAATAAATTTACGACCATAATTTATTACCTTTATATATTCGAGATTTCAAGTATTTGGCAACATTTAAATCGAAATCGGTCCACTTTTCTGGCCTGAAAAATATAAAATATAAAACCATTGCTAGATATCTATGTTCCTTAAAAATGAAAATCGGTACGGAGGTTCAGAATTGCCGACTTTTGGTTATTATTTACACGGAAATTTCATAGGTATCGAAAGACAAATAGATCCCGGAACCGAATAAGGACGATTAAAAAAACGTATGTACAAAAAAAAACAAATCGAAATCGCAAGTTTGACCGCATCGTCGGCTCGTTCGGTATGCGCAGACCGACTCCGGGTTGGAAAGTGTTTTTCGCAACGCGTTTGCGGGCGCTGGCCGATGGCAAATCGCATGCGCGGGCGGTGCGGCTGAGCGGACCAGTGCGGTAACGAGATCGGCCGAGAGGCACGTCACAACAAAAATAATTTCCACGCAACGACCGTCACAATTGTTGCTATACTTGTCTATTAGGCACCCGGATAGAAAATAGGATGTATCCTGTATCGGTATTCCCGCAAATTATCAATATTGTAAACGCCAGACCTGCAAGAAGAATCGTTAAAAAATGATAATTTTTCGGGATAAATTTTCAATAAAATGTATTTCCCTCATTTCGCTCCGACCGTAGCTAAAACAGGGCAGGAAAAATGGAGCCGTTTCATAACAATGTCTTTACGCCATTAGGCACACCTCGTTCAAGAAGAATAAAAAAGAATTTACCCACAGGCGGCGTAAGTATTAAATCCGACACACAACTGTAACTGAACAATGCGTTCGAATTAGCTTTGCCTCCGGCCAACGAGAAAGAAATCATTAACTAGTCGAAGAAAGGATTCAATCGAAGCCCCGTGGAGCAATAGGTACATTTGTGCCACAATGGCCTCGCCGACTGCGAAACGGTAAAAAACTACTTACCCACCAATTTGCAGTGCCGAACGGTATCTGGACTGTAAAAAATTAAACCGAAATATCCAGGTACCTGATAGAAATTTAATGGAAAATCCAAGGCCCGACATTTCACACGGTTTTGACGAAAAATCGATATTTTAGCAATGAAAATTGCAAAACGCGAATTTGACCCTCGTGCCCTCAAAATAAAACATGTTGGTCAAGAAAAATATTTAATAAATAAACCAGCGGTGCACAGACAACGCACAATACTTCCATATTTTGATACGTTCATTTTTGACACAATTTGATCAATCTGTGTAAGTACAAGTGAACATTTTTTCGGAAGCTTTGACCCGCCGGATTTAGGCAAATGTATTTATTGATTTCATAAAACTTTTTTAAAATATTTTCAGAAATGCTTAAATCGTCAATTTATATTTATTTTATTTAATTCATTTATTTATTTTTATATTTATGAATTCAATTTATTTATTGATTTCATAGAGCTTTTCCCAGATAAATACGTGAAATTTTAATGTGGCAAGACTCATGTAATTCATGTGGATTTTAGTAGTTTTGAATTTCAACTAAAAATTTTTAAATTCGGAAGAAATTAAAAATAATCAGCGTGTTTTCTGACATTTTTATACTTGAAGCCTCAAAATTAGTCAACAACCACTGACCATACAATTTGTTAGTTCACACTTTTTATTATTAAATAATAAATTAAATAATATAAATTTTATATTTTATTGATTATATTTTGGGATTATTGATTGAAATATTGCCGGATGTCCTTCGGACGTGCTCGTAAGATTTTCCAGTGAAGCGAAACCAATCGCGTAATCTTACGGATCTAAAAGAAACAGAAATCTAATCCAGTTTTGGATTGAAAACGTGACTACAAACTGGGTTAGTAGGTCAGTATAGCTAACCGATAAATAAATGATGGAAGGGCTGTTTGTGGAATTGGAGTAAGTAAATTAACCAATCAATGTATTAAAAATAAATATAAAAGTAAATAATATAAATATTAAAATTACTTATACCTAATATAAGTAAACAATCTAAATATTATTTAGATAAAAATATTATTAAGATTGTTACTTGAAAAAAATTTCGATTGTTTTTTCTGCTTGCGTAATTAACCGGGTTTATCCCTGGAAAACACACGCTACTTCCTGCAATTTCATACCTACCTACGCTACCCTAAGCGAAACCTGAAAAGTCCGCTGAAAAGAATTTCGCAATTTCCGACAGCAATCACTCGGTTATTGAGGGCAATCCTCAAGACCGGTTCTCGGCGGATCATTAATTTCCAACCAAAACGATTAAATCCACTTTGAAGCCTCAAATTGGCAGTCAACCAACTTCGTCCACAATGCAGTCTACACTTTCGACTTTCGTTCCGAAGGCGAAACTCTTGAGGCGCCTTTCGATGCTAGCTATAGGCGCGCCATTAACAAGACAAAGTACGCTGATCATTCATTACCGAGAGATTGGCGCACGTAACTGCTGTATCGATACTTTCTGTATCTGTAGAGAAAAATTGGAAAATTATTTTGGGAACCTTCGATGGGTTTATAGGTTTATAGGGGGGGATTATAGGTACCAACATACCTACTAGTACAGTATGTATACAGTAGTACAGAAAAATAGGGTTTAATACTAAAATAACGACAGGACAGTAAGCAGAAAAATGAAGATTTGAAAACCCCATAATTTTTAGTTCGACTGTTTTTAAAGGGGTTTGGCTTCATTTTTATTGAAATGTTGTCATGGAAATATCGACGCGAAAACATCTCAATTTCACAATGCTTGGAATTTGGAGATACAGAAGTAAATAGAAAATTCGGATTGTAGTTAGCGGCCGCCATCTTTGATCCGCCATTTTGGATGGACGCTCACACCCGATCTTGGGAGACTTTTGGGATTTCATTCTGGGCACAACCGAGAGCAAATCCTGAAATATTCAGCTAATCATAAACTATTTTAGTATTAGGCCCTTTTTACTGGACTATACTCATTCAATACGAGAATTTTTGTTGATATGAAAAATTTTGAACCATAGCTACAAATTTGTGTTCTTTTGAGCAATTTGTAGGCCAATGGAATCAGTAAATGATGAAAAAATATCAACGTTTTCTGCTAGGTAAAACAAACGATTTGAGGCTGAGAATGCCCGTTAATTTTTTTGGTCGGTAGAAAAATAGTATCTTTAGTAATGAGATTTTTCCTTCATAAAATTTCACAAATTTTGTTCGCTACCGAAAGATGTTGCTCAGCTGAGAGGAACCGTACCGGTTACGTGCATTCTCCATCGAGTCTTCAGCCGGGTTTGCTCCGATTTCTAAAATAAGTATTCGCAAAACGAGATCTGGTTCGCCTGAGAACGAGTGACCTTTCCATAGCGAGGAGGAAGGTGAACTCGAAAACGAACATTTTTGCATCGATTTTACCGAGGTATCCGTTCACTAAGCTTTGCGAGTGTATTGTGATAAACGACTTGCCGGCAAGGGGGAAATTTCAAAAAACGATTTTGTAGCCTCGAGTTCAAAAAGAGGAAAATATGAAAATAATAGGTAGACAGGTAGGTAAAAAATAAGTAACTAAATTATGAAAATGGAAGGAATAAAAGAATAATTACTTCGAATTATTCATACTTTGTACGCTGTTTGATAGGTCGTGAAATGAAGGCTGTCGGAAATTGCATTATTTTCCGTTAGGCATTGCTGCTTAATGGACACTAATCGACAGAATCGATCGATTCTCGAAGTGGAATTTCTTCGATTTCCCAATCACATGGCCGTGCAAGAAAAGGAGAACGTTGAAGCGGACGTCGCTCAGTATAGGCAATCGCACTTCCTTCGATTGTCCGCTGTCTGGCCCCAGCAAAAAAGAAAATGCTCGCTTTTGAGTCCAATTGACGTTGCACCTTTTCCCAGCAATTGGACCGGAGGAATTTCGAAATTTGTTTTTCCCTCAACACTGCACTGAGATTGAACCTATTAGTGTAATTGACGAGAAGCGCTGGAAGGGTCCTTAGTCAACGCAGTTTAACAGCAGCAGGGAATGAAGCACAGCGATGTTTCCCCACAGTTGATGTCGATCTCGAAGTTGACTTTGACCTCGAAGTGGACTCTGATCTCGAAGATGACTTTGATCTCGAAGTTGACTTTGATCTCGAAGTTGACTTTGATCTCGAAGTTGAGTTTGAACTCGAAGTTGACTTTGTTCTCGAAGTTGAGTTTGATCTCGAAGTTGACTTTGATCTCGAAGTTGACTTTGATCTCGAAGTTGAGTTTGAACTCGAAGTTGACTTCGTTCTCGAAGTTGAGTTTGAACTCGAAGTTGACTTTGATCTCGAAGTTGACTTTGATCTCGAAGTTGAGTTTGATCTCGATGTTGAGTTTGATCTCGAAGTTGACTTTGATCTCGAAATTGACTTTGATCTCAAAGTTGAGTTTGATCTCGAAGTTGACTTTGACTCGAAGTTGACTTTGATCTCGAAGTTGACTTTGATCTCGAAGTTGACTTTGATCTCGAAGTTGACTTTGATCTCGAAGTTGACTTTGACTCGAAGTTGAGTTTGATCTCGAAGTTGACTTTGACTCGAAGTTGACTTTGATCTCGAAGTTGACTTTGATCTCGAAGTTGAGTTTGATCTCGAAGTTGACTTTGACTCGAAGTTGACTTCCAACTCGAAGTTGACTTTGATCTCGAAGTTGACTTTGACTCGAAGTTGAGTTTGAACTCGAAGTTGACTTTGTTCTCGAAGTTGAGTTTGATCTCGAAGTTGACTTTGATCTCGAAGTTGACTTTGACTCGAAGTTGAGTTTGAACTCGAAGTTGACTTCGTTCTCGAAGTTGAGTTTGAACTCGAAGTTGACTTTGATCTCGAAGTTGACTTTGATCTCGAAGTTGAGTTTGATCTCGATGTTGAGTTTGATCTCGAAGTTGACTTTGATCTCGAAATTGACTTTGATCTCAAAGTTGAGTTTGATCTCTAAGTTGACTTTGACTCGAAGTTGACTTTGATCTCGAAGCTGACTTTGATCTCGAAGTTGACTTTGATCTCGAAGTTGACTCTGATCTCGAAGTTGACTTTGACTCGAAGTTGAGTTTGATCTCGAAGTTGACTTTGACTCGAAGTTGACTTCCAACTCGAAGTTGACTTTGATCTCGAAGTTGACTTTGATCTCGAAGTTGACTTTGACTCGAAGTTGACTTTGACTCGAAGTTGACTTTGATCTCGAAGCTGACTTTGATCTCGAAGTTGACTTTGATCTCGAAGTTGACTTTGATCTCGAAGTTCACTTTGATCTCGAAGTTGACATTGATCTCGAAGTTGACTTTGACTCGAAGTTGAGTTTGATCTCGAAGTTGACTTTGACTCGAAGTTGAGTTTGATCTCGAAGTTGACTTTGACTCGAAGTTGACTTCCAACTCGAAGTTGACTTTGACTCGAAGTTGAGTTTGAACTCGAAGTCGACTTTGATCTCGAAGTTGACTTTGAACTCGAAGTTGACTTTGAACTCGAAGTTGACTTTGAACTCGAAGTTGACTTTGATCTCGAAGTTGACTTTGACTCGAAGTTGAGTTTGATCTCGAAGTTGACTTTGACTCGAAGTTGAGATTGATCTCGAAGTTGACTTTGACTCGAAGTTGACTTTGATCTCAAAGTTGACTTTGAACTCGAAGTTGACTTTGAACTCGAAGTTGACTTTGATCTCAAAGTTGACTTTGAACTCGAAGTTGACATTGAACTCGAAGTCGACTTTGATCTCGAAGTTGACTTTGAACTCGAAGTTGACTTTGATCTCAAAGTTGACTTTGAACTCGAAGTTGACATTGATCTCGAAGTTGACTTTGATCTCGAAGTTGACTTTGATCTCGAAGTTGAGTTTGAACTCGAAGTCGACTTCGATCTCGAAGTTGACTTTGAACTCGAAGTTGACTTCGATCTCGAAGTTGACTTTGAACTCGAAGTTGAGTTTGATCTCGAAGTTGACTTTGATCTCGAAGTTGACTTTGACTCGAAGTTGACTTTGATCTCGAAGCTGACTTTGACTCGAAGTTGAGTTTGATCTCGAAGTTGACTTTGATCTCGAAGTTGACTTTGAACTCGAAGTTGACTTTGATCTCAAAGTTGACTTTGAACTCGAAGTTGACATTGAACTCGAAGTCGACTTTGATCTCGAAGTTGACTTTGAACTCGAAGTTGACTTTGATCTCAAAGTTGACTTTGAACTCGAAGTTGACATTGATCTCGAAGTTGACTTTGATCTCGAAGTTGACTTCGATCTCGAAGCTGAGTTTGAACTCGAAGTCGACTTCGATCTCGAAGTTGACTTTGAACTCGAAGTTGACTTCGATCTCGAAGTTGACTTTGAACTCGAAGTTGAGTTTGATCTCGAAGTTGACTTCGATCTCGAAGTTGACATTGAACTCGAAGTCGACTTTGATCTCGAAGTTGACTTTGAACTCGAAGTTGACTTTGATCTCAAAGTTGACTTTGAACTCGAAGTTGACATTGATCTCGAAGTTGACTTTTTCAAATTTCTTGAGCTGGACTGCCCACCTGATCAAAACCCATCATCCTGTTTGCCCATTCGCTCACAGTACTTCCGTGATATTTTCATTTGCAGTGTTTTCTACCTTCCACAAAAATAAGCCCATTGTGACTTGAATCGTCTTCCAAAATTGTATCCTGTCCGTATCAGAAAGTGAAGGAAGATCGTGAAGATCCTGTCGTGACGTCATGGCCCGAATCGGCAAGCCAGTCGTGCGATACGGGAAATTTACGACTACACAGTCGTAAATCAGTTAGCGGACCATATCTCGAATGAAGTTGTTGGATTCTATGGTTTTGGCCCTACGTAATGGGGCTGGGTAATGATTAGGTGTTCTTAACAATCAGATAATGGGTACCAGTGGGGGTGTTGAGGTCGTGATTTTGGCGCCATTATGAAACTATCGTTCCTGTAAATTATTGCGTCTCCGGTGCCGAAATTCGACGGTCGAGACGCGGAGTTGAATTTCTCATTGTGGATTACACACTTCAACGGCTCAATTGAAAGTCAAAATTGAGCGATATTGCGCAAACGGACAAGGAATATTTTTCGTAACGAATTTCAAAAGGGAGGCCCGAATTTTTCAATTTTGTGGCCGGTAAAAAATAAATAGAAAAAATTAAATACTGTGAATTTAAAAAAACGATCCGCATCCGAATCTTTGAAATTTCCTCACTCAACCACTTGGGCCCCTTTCTCCCGTCAGGTTTTACTCGTCTTTGAGCAACGAGACATAAAAACAGGTTTCTCCATCTAAACTGGAATTACGCCCGTTTTATAGGTACATAGTGTTCTGTCACTCCAGTCGGTCTTCCAGTGTTTCCAGTGACACGAGTGAATTAGGGCTATTAGTCAACTGGCGTTACAAAATAAACCGTACGCATTTTTCCGTCTGGACCTTCTAATTTATGTAAAATTATTACTGGAAATTGAATAACGACCGAGCGACGGTGACGTCAGGGGTTTACGATTCAAAGGATGAGAAATGTCGGCTCTCCCACGCTTGTATCAATTTACGTTCCAAATACCGACGGTTTACGACAAGATTTTTTTTTGTCTCCTCGAGGTACAGTACCTATTTGTTAGAAGGAATCGATTGTGTTTGGATTGGAAAGGCTTGATGACTAACGCGCTCAGGAAGCTGAGCGATTCCGAAATGGGTAATTTAACCACCAATAACTCTAGGGGTTGTAGCAGTTGCGGACTATATGGTGGAAAAAATGAACCGCACATTAATCCCCAAATCAAAGGGGAAAAAGCCGCAATTGGTTCTGTCGTTCGATATAGCAGTTTTGACATTTCGATGCGGATTTCTTTCTTCTAGTTTTCAGTCAACTGCTAGAGTGTCTGTAATGTATTAAGGACATTAAAAAATTTAAACTCGATTTTCAGCCATAAGGAAGCGTTGAATCGAAAAACCGTTCGAATCGAAAATTGCTTAAAATTGAATTTTAAATAAGGCTACAGTACTGGAAAGTACGCTTTCAGAAGTAATCATGAAAAAATCGTCAAAATTCGCTTTAATGCTAAAACATAGGTCAGGCATAGGTCTCGGAAAAATCCCACGTAAACGAAAGTGTTCGTCTTGATTCAGGGAATACCAGAAAACTTCAAGAAGTGAAAATTTGTCAACACCTTGGACGTGGAATCAATTTGAAAATTTCAAAACGCTCTCATGGTCACCATACTCAAAATGGTGAGCTCTCGACAAGTTTCCTGGATTGGCACTGCCGAGAAGAAAATTTTGATATGTAACTTCATACGGTTCCGATCAGCCGTTCAGAAACTGTTTTACTTTGAAGATTTTTAAGCCGATTTTCAGCCATTAGGGAGGGTCGTGTTAAAAAATCGTTCCAAACAAAAGTTGCTCAAAATTGAATTTTCTTTAAGGATACTATATCAAATTAACCAAACAGTACCTTGAAGTATTTCAAAAGTTTAAAAATTTGGAAAAGAATATTCTTACCTTTGGGTGGAACGCAAAAATTAGATTTTTAACGATTTTTAATCTCTCGTCTGGGCAGGTAAAAAAGGTAACTTGGCTCTTAAACTCGTATCATTTACAAGGGTCTATTTTGAATTCCTGGCCTATCGGGTACGGTGACTTTCTCGACGGTGCGAAATTAGTTTCAAGTTCCCAATGCCCCGGACGGGGACCCGTTGGAAATGACATAACGCCCTCAACCCAGACGTGTATCCCCACTATCTCCGTTAACGTATTTACGACACATGCCGGTAGGTACCGTTCCAGATGGTCGTCCTGTTCGATCCGGCGCTCCATTTGAGATTATCATTTTTTGATTGGTACGATAGGTAACGTATTAGCCCCACCCCACCTTCGTTACCTTATAGACGCTCCATTTCAGATTATCATTAAATGATATAATTTTTATCATGTTTTGGCTGGTAGTCGCATATAGGTAACGTATTAGCCCCCACCACCACACCCTCGGAACCTTATAGACCATTATCAGGTTGCAGGTAAAGGGGACTTCCATTGGCAAAATATTGCATTAGGTAACATGTTCTAAGCTTAATCATTAATTTGGTCGATAGGCATATCAGTGTCGCCAGGTTTAACAAGTTGAACAGCTCTAATAAATGTATCAACCTTATAGCAAACCACTCCTACACTCCGTTTCTGGGTCATGTGGGTGCGCGTCGAAGAAAAGTGTTCGATATATCTGGAGCCGGTTCCTTTGCTTATCGTCTAGCCTTTGAACTTTCTAGGCAGCGAATGAACGGCAGCCGAGCCAAACCTGCGCCTCCAGTTACCAACGCTCACCCTCATAGCGAAAGTTGATCACCTCTGAGCGGACAGAAAAAAATCCATGTGTAATGGGCTGCGCACAGCTGGTAAGGCACCGCCAAGGTGTGTAGCAGGGTGTGTTTGTACCGGTCGGGCACCTCTCTATATGGCGCCCTTGATCTCCCCAAAATCAGGTCAGCTCCTGTTACGAATTGAAGTACCTAATCGGGTGCACCCTATTATTCAATGAGATTCTCCTTTTTTCACACACTAGGTTAATATAAACACTGAGAATAATCATGCCCTCAAAAATACCTGTAGTTATTCTATTTTCAAGCCTTTGTCTATTTCGAGAAAAATCTTCAGGGTGTAACGAATCACGACTTCCCTATTTCTTGTTTCCCTACCTTGTTTCTTGGAAAAATTAACAAATAATTTGCATGAAATTGCCAAAAAATCAATCTGTCCGCACAGACCGTCAGTGCTACTCACTATCACTCCTAAACGTATGAACCGATTTTGACGTTTTTACTCGTCTGAATGGAGCATTCGTCCTGAAATCGAATCGGAGGTTCAGAAATTTTTTTCTACTGATACCCCTTTAGTTACCTATAGCATGTTATATAGCATTTTATAGCATGGAGCTAGGTGTGACCAGAGTTGAGGTGGGACCAGGAAACCGGTGCTTCTCTATACCCCTCGTCCGGACCGGTTTCCTAGGGCTCCAAAAAATCGCGTATTCTGTCGAATTGTGTTTCGATTGATAAAATCGAAATAGGGAAGTACCTACCGCTGGTTTAGCAACCTTGATTCAGACGACTGCTGATTACCGAAAGTCAATTTTCGCTATCAGAGGCCCGCAGTTGTAAACTGCCTGAGAACACCGATTTGTTAGGCTAGGATTCCAGATTCTTGTCACTCGGTTGAGTCGAGGTGAAAGAATTCCCTCGTCAGTTCGTCCCTTCCATAAACAATCTGATGATTCTCGGAGGGAATCGTCGGGCACGGTCAATGGAAGACCTCAGACAATATCTGGCGGTCTCATCTGCGCAACGCTCCCGCGCAGATCGTGCGAAACACACACAAAAGAGGTGATTTATCGACGGCGCGAGATTCCAGGTTCGCAAACTGCCAATTACCGACTTGATAAGTTGGCGCTGATAGGTTCGAATGGCGAGTTTTGTGTTTAGCTGTGCGTACGTTTGAACAGACGGCCAGCACATTTTGAGTATAGCTTTCGACTAATCATTTTCCGAAAGATTAAAGTTTCACTGTCAGAAGTTATTATTTACTTCATCACCATAAACCTGTTCATAGCTCTTAGTTTCGAACTGTGCAGTCCTGACGTATTATTTGCTAATTTTTGAATTGTTAATTTTTATTATAAATAGATATATATTTTTTTTTTGAAGTTGAAATTGAATCGAATTCCTCAAAGAGCAACTCCTGAGCTGAATTTACGCGCGTATTTCCAAAATCGTAATAAATCCTCTATTTTACAACTTTTTTAAAAAACCCTGCTATTTTACAAATCAATAACAAATATTTAAAAAAGTCCTGCAATATGTTTTACAAATGAAATCAAACGGCTGTACAACCAGCTTCCTACTCAGATCCGAAAATCCCAGCAAAATCAGAAAGCACGAGAGAAAGTCGAATTTTTACCTATTTCTCTCGTCGGTAAACAATAGCGCGTAACACTAGTCGAAAATGGAGATACTCAACGGCACGACGGTATGAACAATGAAGCCAACCGTTTCACCGGAATGCGTTCTTTTTTTGAATAAATTTCACAGTCAAATGGCGAAAAATCACTAGGTGCAAATATCGATTTGAGTGAAACCTTTGGGAAAGCTTGCAGCCAACCGAAATGACAGCTGATGAGATGATTTTTTCCCTGATTAATGTTCCACCTACCTTACCTTTTTACTTCCATATTTACAGAGAAAATGGAAGTATTGTTTTTACATAGAATAATATAGGAATATCTATATTCAAGCTTTTTTAATCGTATTTTTAAATTATTCATTTTTATTGAAAAATTTCACCAAACTTTTGTTTTGGAAAATTGTGGAAGATTGTAAGCTTTTGGTCGTTTTTGAGAATTTGACCGTTTTGTCATTTTTCAGATGGATGAAGGCCCATGAGGGCGATCCGGAGATATGTATTGGACACACTTGATATTCGGTAAGTTTTCTCATTTATCTCAACTCGGGTTCCTTTAGTTAGTGATAATATGGGGATAAATTATTGACGAATTTATGCAATATCTGCTGAAACGAATTTGAGAAAAATAATTATGAATGCTACCAATGAGTTTGAATTGATGCGATTGAATATTACTTACTTCGTCGATTATTTTATAAAATAAATTTGATTTTGTTTTGGCTCAAATTTCTATGATTGTTCGTGAAATGCAAGGGTTTCCCAATCGTGTTGATGTCTTCTTTATGATATGCATACCAAACGTGGATGACAACGGAGACGAACCAGAAGATCAGCAAAATTTGCTGATCAGCAAAATTTATTTAATAAATTGAAACTACTGGAAAAACAGCAAAATCCGCCATAATTTAGCTATACACCCTTCTTAGAAGGTCAATTGGCAATGGAGTGCGTCTCATTTGGATTTAGAGTGGAAAATTCTCGAAAAGGAATCTCGACAATTCGGGCAGTTCCCAAAACCCAACCCCCAAAAACGGAGATTGTTTTTGGACCCCCAAAACCCCGTTTTTCCACCCCCAAAACCGAGTTTTTCGAATTAAACCATCGATTTTTCCTTTGATAGAGTGTGTAAATCGAAAAATGAATACACCGTTAGAAAGCTGACATTTTTAACCATTTATTCCAGAAGCGTGCGCGGGATTATTCCTTTTCTTCCTAGTCTTAAACAGACGTTGAAAAATAGTTGATTCCAAAAAATTCAGCAATTCCCGACTTTGACCCATTATTTTGCATTTTTAAGTAGATTTCGAAAAGCTGATAATACCTCAAATCTATGGGAAATTAAACGCCCTTTCCAACGAAATCCTCATTTTTATGATTGCTCCAACATTTAAGGGACTTATAGCCATTTTACTGAGACATTGTCAAAAAAAAAACACAAAAAATTAAATTTCTCAAAAAATAAATAATATAAAAACAATTTATGATTAGTTTGATGTCGAATTTCTCGAAAATTCGACAATTTCCATATCCGCAATCGTCAACAATTCTTACCTTGAAGTTCCACTATCCTCGTGGTATTTACCGCTCATGCGTGGGAGTGTTCGGCTGAGCCTCTTCAAGAGTTTAAGTTCAAGGGCTGCGGTAGAGAGTAGGTAAACTTAACAAGATTCGACGATAACCTTCAAGCGTGAAATGCAACGCCTATCGACACCGTTCAAGGTTTGACAAGGTTTATTAATCGATAAAAAAAGAGAAAATATCGGATGAGCGCGCAACACTGCTTTCCTTGCTTCTTAAAATTATGACAATGCTTCTCAGGTAGTATCACCTGAACTGACGAACCGATTTTGACGTTTTCGGTCTCAAAATATTGGGTTTTTTATAAATCATAATTTGGTCCGAAAGTGAGCAAACCCCTAAATTTTGAAATTATTGGCGCTTTAATATTTTTGCTCGTACTTTGGAAAAAAAATTTTTTTGGGCAACAAATTTCCCCTAAACTCCTTACACAAATATATCGCTGAAGATATCAATGGACCCAAAATTATTTCGAATATTTCAAACCACGGAATGAAGCCAGTTAAGATAAAATTCTATATTTACAGAATTAAAATTAAGAATAAGGTATAACCTGTCTCGATACTAATTCGGTTTTGAGTTCGTAGTTTCGCTTGTCTATCCAACTTTTCGAAACTGTGCACTGGGAAGATGTTCCCACGAGGATTACGTCACAGGGCAAAGTGAGGGTGAACTCGGGTTCAGATTGGAAAGATGCGAGTTATATACATCTGTATTACAATGTCTAGTTACTTAGGATCACGAGAATGGGCCCGCTAAAAGATAGCGGGATTTACTGTGATTAGATTTCTCTTGAAATGTGAAAAGCTCGTGATAATGAAAAACGAAGAAAATATATCGTATTGCCGATATACAGGGGCAATCTTTAGCTCATTTGCTCCAAGTTTTGTTCCATAAGCTTTTCTGTGAGCCTCAGAAAAAGTACACTTTTTTAGCTTTGAAGTTTTTTCGTGTTTTCGACTTTGTCTCAATAAAATAGCCATAAGTCCCTCAAATATTAGAGTATCCGCAAAAATGAGGATACTGTTGAAAAGAGCGTTAAATTTCCAATAAACTTGCGGTATTCAAGTCTTCCTAAAATCAAGATAAGAAAGCAAAAAATTACGCCAAAGTCGATAAATGCTCAATTTTTAAAAACTAATTTTTTCAACGTCTGTTTATGACTAGAATAATAGGAAAACTTCAGCTCACGTTACAGTAAAAACTGGCCCAAAATGTCAGCTTTCCAACGGTATAGTCATTTTTTTATTTATCCCGCTTTTTAGAGGAGAAAACTACGTTTAAACAAGCCGGGTGTTAACCTGAGGTATCAGTCACCAGCAACGAATTGATTCTACAGCACATTTGCGACAAAAGATCTGTTATACTGCTGCACTCTTAACATTTTTTTATCCTTTCACTTCTTTCACTTTCAAGATTTTTCCCTTCACTCGCTACAACCTCCCTGAATTACTTGGAAAAATTCAAATTCGATTATACAGTAGGAAAGACCGTTAAATTTTTAATATACCTTGTGTATCAAAAATATTTTCTAAGATGGTTCTATTGGTCGAAAATCAATCGGAGAAGTGAATTTTGTCATATCTTCAGAATGAACATTTTTTAATGCACTGGTGTTGGTCTATTAAAATTAAAATTATAAATTAATCGACTCGTTAAATTCAGCCTGTCGTCAAGGCGTCAGAATCTCTGCATTTCACCGATAAAATCAATGCTGATGACAATAAATAATATTTTGCTAAAATCAGTAAGTGGGCACTTTTTCCTGAAATTTTCACCCGTACCGGGTAACTACAATATCGCAATACCGAGGAAGACGAAGGAATTCCGAAGTTGACAAGTTGCCTATTGTTCTTTGATTCATGCAAGAATGCTTTTCTAAGCCATCAGAGGTCAATCGCGAGGGTTTACGTAGGTACCTATTCTAACAATGAGTTGACATTGACTATCCCTTTCCTGAAAAGGTCGATCGGCATTAAGATTTTCAATCAACACGCATGCGCACATAAATAGATTTTGTCAAACGAGTTATTAGCACGCCAGTTATTCGCCTTCGACGGCAAAAAATCTTACATACCAACTTGCTAGGTTAACTAGAGCGTAGGGTTTGGTGAATGTGACACAAACCGAACAATTTTGATTTAATTCAGAAATGAAATCAAAGAATTTCAATAAAACGGGCCGATGGGAAAGGTCAAAAGAAAATATTTTTTGAATCATGCTGCTGTTGGTTCTTTAAGTATAATATAAACCCCATGGAAGATATTTTTACAAATTGTTAAAAAAAACCATCATAAAATTGCAACATAAAATGGCATCATATTAATATACTATCCTTTATACACGATATATAATATATATATATTGATATTATCAATATACTCGGAAAAATTAGCAGTATTATAGAGGAAGGGTTAGAGTATGGACCCCCTTCTACCCTAATTGACCGGTTATCCCACAAAACCGAACGACATTGCTCCTGATGAGGGCCTTGGCGTCGAAAGCGCTCGAGCAAATGCAACCGTTTCCAAGAGTTGGTCGCAAGCGTTCTCCTGCCCTCACTCATTACTCATCACTCATTATCACTCGTATTACGATACTTTCTTTAAGTAAAAAACCCCATACTTTAAAGAACTCTCGGTGGTAAAACATTTTTTTAATTTATATTATTTTATTTCATTTTTTTTTTAAATTTATTTTAAACAGATTTTTTTTATAACAACAATGTACGGTGTTACTTATGGCCATGAAATTTTTTATGAATGTATATTATTTAGTCCCAAAATGGTGTCCCAAAAAATAGGTATGCGCCGAACGGCGAATAGTTGACTTCTGCTACCGCAGCGCACGCATATCCGGGTCACGGGGCCTCCGTTGCAGGTTGAGATGTCTCGGTTCAAACTACACGATCAACAGACGTCACCAATCGCACGATCTAATGTTACCAACTTACCAACCCTCGGTTACCTGCTATGTAACTCCTTTTTTGCGGTCGCACGTCTGACGTTTCCACATTTGCGCCTCGGCTTTTTCAATACAGTTTTCCCTGTTTCAATAGACAAAGTTTTGCACTCGATAGACCGATTTTATACCAATTATTGCATTTGAAAGGGTGCCAATTGTTAGGTATGATACTATGATATCTATCTAATCGGTAGGCAGTCTATATTATTCAGGACTCAAGGTTATCAAAGATGCAAATGAATCTGCGGTTGAAATGGACACCGAGTAGAAATAGGTACTTAGGTATAGTTTTACTTACGTAGATAACATCTACGTATATTATACTGAGTTAACATCCACGTGAGCTTGCGGGTTTTTGGAAATACCAGCAGAAAGAAAAAGGCAAATAACGGACGTACTGCGAGTTCTAGCTCAACCGGAAGATCTTGATTGGAGAAACATTTCTGTTCAAGAATTTTAAAAAAAGGTCAAAGAATCCGAGAAGATACCATATTCCGAGAAGAAAAACTAAAAAATTGAGTCGAGTAGGTGGGTCGAGCTTGAAAGTTAAGTTTCTAAGTCGAATTGGTGTGCCGAGTTTGAAAGTTGAGTCTAAGAGTTGAGTTTGTTAGTCGAGTCTGAAAGTTGAGTTTGAGCGTCAAGTTGCAAAGTTGAGTTAGTGAGTTGGGGTTGTGAGTCAAGTTTGAAAGTTGAGATTCAAAGTCGAGTTTGAAAGTTGAGTTTCAAAGTCGAGTTTGAAATTTGAGTTTCAAAGTCGAGTTTTAAAGTTGAGTTTCAAAGTCGAGTTTGAAAGTTGAGTTTCAAAGTCGAGTTTGAAAGTTGAGTTTCAAAGTCGAGTTTGAAAGTTGAGTTTCAAAGTCGAGTTTGAGAGTTGAGTTTCAAAGTCGAGTTTGAAAGTTGAGTTTCAAAGTCGAGTTTGAAAGTTGAGTTTCAAAGTCGAGTTTCAAAGTCGAGTTTGAAAGTTGAGTTTCAAAGTCGAGTTTGAAAGTTGAGTTTCAAAGTCGAGTTTGAAAGTTGAGTTTCAAAGTCGAGTTTGAGAGTTGAGTTTCAAAGTCGAGTTTGAAAGTTGAGTTTCAAAGTCGAGTTTGAAAGTTGAGTTTCAAAGTCGAGTTTGAAAGTTGAGTTTCAAAGTCGAGTTTCAAAGTCGAGTTTGAAAGTTGAGTTTCAAAGTCGAGTTTGAAAGTTGAGTCTCCAAGTCGAATTTGTATGTCGAGTTTGAAAATCAAGTTTGTATGTTGGGTTGGTGAGTCAACTTTGGAAGTTGAGTTTGAGAGCGAGTCTGTGAGTCGAGTTTGAAAGTTGAGTTTGGGAGTTGAGATTGTGAGTCGAGTTCGAAATTTGAGTTTGAAAGTTGAGTTTCAAAGTCGAATTTGCATGTCGAGTTTGAAAGTCGAATTTGTGTGTCGAGTCAGAAAGTTGAGTTTCCAAGTTGAGTTTGAAAGTTGAGTTTCAAAGTCGAATTCGTATGCCGAGTGTGAAAGTCAAGTTTGTATGTTGGGTTGGTGAGTCAACTTTGAAAGTTGAGTTTGAGAGCGAGTCAGTAAGTTGAGTTTGAAAGTTGAGTTTTTGAGACGAGTTTTTAAGTTGAGTTTGTGAGTCGAGTTCCGTAGTTGAGTTTGAAAGTCGAATTTGTGAGTTGAGTTGGTGAGTCAAGTTCGAAAGTTGAGATTGAGAGTTGAGTCTGTGAGTCGAGTTGGAAAGTTGAGTTTGTGAGTTGAGATTGTGAGTCGAGTTCGAAAGTCGAGTTTGAAAGTTGAGTCTCAAAGTCGAATTTGTATGTCGAGTTTGAAAGTCAAGTTTGTATGTTGGGTTGGTGAGTCAACTTTGAATGTTGAATTTGAGAGCGAGTCTGTGAGTTGAGTTTGAAAGTTGAGTTTGAGACCAAGTTTTTGAAGTCAAGTTTTTGAAGTTTGAAGCCAAGTTTTTGAGACGAGTTTTTAAGTTGAGTTTATGAGTCGAGTTTCGTAGTTGAGTTTGAAAGTTGAGTCTGTGAGTCGAGTTTGAAAGTCGAGTTTGAAAGTTGAGTTTCAAAGTCGAGTTAGAAAGTTGAGTTTCCAAGTTGAGTTTGTGAGTCGAGTTGGTGACACGAGTTGGAAAGTTGAGTTTGAAAGTCGAATTTGTCAGTCGAGTTTGAATGTTTAGTTTGTAAGTCGAGTTTAGAAAGTTGAGTTTGAGAGTCCAGTTGGAATGTGGAGTTTGAAGTTTGAGTTCAAAAGTTGAGTTTGTTTGTCGATTTTGAAAGTTGAGTTCGAGGCTTGAGTTGAAGAGTTGAGTTTGTAAGTTAAGATTGTGAATCAAAATGTCATCATGACGATTTTTAACTTTGGTCAAATATTGTGTTCGTCAATAAATTTCGAGATTTCCGATAAAACTTCGAGAAACGTACCCATCCAAATACGGGATTACCGAGTGTAATCTAAGCACCATTGGATCCGCCAAGTAAAAATGGAAATATTATCCAAATTATTAGCCAAGAATTAACATCTTCGAAATAACGAGATTTGTTATGTCCTGCAACGCTATGCACTTTGTACAATGCATGTTTCTCCACCGAGGCTGTACCGTGCGAAAACGTTGCAAAACGCTGCCAGTTGGTTCGCTCCAAATCCAATTTTGAGTTTCTAAAACCGTGGGAGACTTGGCTCGGCAATTTTCGGGCCGATCTTCTCAGGTCGAGACGGTCACACTTGGAAAAGATCAAGGTCCCTCTCTCGCTGGAACACTCTCCTTCGCGAGCTGTTGGATGCGGCAATATTTTCCGACGATTTCGTTATTGTGTTACGGCCAGTGGACCGTATTTTATCGGTATTATTTCTCCGGCCCAAATATCAATTTGGTGTGGATTTCTGTTATTCGAGTAGAGTAGGTAGGTGAATTTCATGGACAATAATTTTTCTCATGGATACATACCCAAGAAACTGCCAGAAAATACAAAAAGCTGCGCTTGTAGGTATGGCTATGTAGGTAGTGAAATATATTGTTGGCTACAGTGGCGATCTAGATGTAAAAATTCATATGAAAATTTTAGACTGTATCATGTGACACTAGCAACACGTACTTGGCCTTGTTAGGGTTTAAAACAAGGTTCTCAAAAAAAAAAAAAAAAAAAAAAAATTGGAATAATAAAAACAAAAATTAGATTTTTTAACAACACAATAAAAATGTTGATTGACCGTACCATCCGCCTCTATCGTGCGTAAAGCGTGTACAGGGGGGTTTTTAATTAACGAACATCTCTTTATATTTCCGTCAATTGTAGATAAATAAAAAAGGTGCCGGGGTGACCCCCCTCAATTTTTCATAAGAAATTCAACCAGCAAACTATCGCACATACTATTCGCACTAACACGTGAAAAACACTCACTAACTTTGTTTTCTAACATTATCCCTTGTAAAAAATTCAGGGAGGTTTACATCGACAACTTTCTCGATTTGCTCACAATGTAAAAGTACCCTGACAAGGGATGCTCGTTAATTGAGAACTACTTTTTTCAAGCGTTCTGTTTCTCATGAAGCTTTTTTCATCTATTCACTTTCTCGCACTCTTGTACGCGCTTCTTTTTTTCCGAAATTCGTCTTAATGCAAGCCAACTGGAAGAAGGACCTTCGAAAGCGAAAGTCTGGTAGCGGAAATCGGAAATCACCTTCCAGCTGGACGAGTCGAGCCGTTATTTAAGTTACTCCTCTCCGTCCAGTCCATTAGGACTGCCAGTCCAGTCAATGGCCAGTTCGGAAAAATTCCACCGAAATTGAACAGTCGACATCCGCTTTTGACTTCGGTTCCCACACGAGCCAACGTAATATCGTGATATAACCCAGACCTACCCCGTCCATTCACAGGCGCGAAACCTTGACAGACCGAGCCGGTGGCGACTCGATCTGATTCGCAGACCGGTGGTGCATAGATAACACCATATCGAGGGTGCAGGATCAACACTGCCCAATTCAATTTTTGGCGGTTTTGAGTTAAGAACGTCATCTTATGGGAAATTTCGCGCTCGATCCAACGGTGGGGTCAAATTTTAAATTCGGACGGTGCAAATACGAGAAAAAGCGCTTTAAGCAACACTGCCCAATTCCAAAGTGCAATCAACAGTGCCCAATCCTATGCTTTTGGCTTGGGAAGAGGAGACGCTCTCCCCCATCATCAGTTCAGGACTCGCCAGACACCTATGATTCACAGTATGCGTGAATCAGTTTTATTCGAAGTCTTGGCCAAGTACCAAACTCAAAACTTGGTAGGGTACATAACTCCACATTGGGAAAAACTAATTTCCTCCATAAATAAATTAATTTGGGTTTCAACACACCAACAAAAGTTAGACGTACCTACCTAGGTATGTACCTTAAGTCGGCCATGCACTATCCGATTGGCCCGCAGGTCGTGGGGCCAAGACAATTCATTGTTTTAATTGTTCAATATGAATCAATAAACAACTCAACTAAATTTTATTGGGGTACAAAACCACGTTCCCATGATCATCCTCAACACAGCATCCGCAGTCGGATAGTGAGTGGGCACCTCCAGAAAGTAAACCAGTGGTGCGTAGATAACACACAATACTTCCATATTTTGGAACGTAAAATTGTGACACAATTTGATCATATTTTGACTGGTTTTAAGGGTGTTTAGGTCAAAAATATCAAAAAATTCACTATTAAAATTTCAAAATTCGCCCAAAATCAAAAAACGCCAGTTTTTCGGAACATAAAAAATATCCACATATTCTGCAAGGTATAACAAAGATTTTAAGACCAAGAACGCTCAAATCGGTTCATTTTTGTGGCCGGGAGAAAATAAAATAGAAAACACTAGAAATGCAAATATCTCGGAAGTACTGTGAGTAATTCGAATTCCGGTTAAACAGGGCGTTAGGTCTTGCCGAGACGAACATTTCAGTCCAAGAAATTTGAAAAAAGGTTGAGAATTGAGGGAGCTATGGCCATTTTTGTAAATGACCACAGACGGACAGACGGACAGACGGACGTAACGGACGTAACGGACGTAACGGACACACAGACACTTGTTCAGGAAGTGATTCTGAGTAAATGTGTATAAGTAAAAGTTTTTTCTGAAGCTCCGTTCCAATTCTCGATTTTAGGACGATCACAATACTTCCATTTACTCTGTAAATATGGAAGTAAAAATCAAGGGCTATGTTCTTAGCAGTTCCTTTGCATAGGAGCCGTTCGATGCACCAAAATAAATTTAGCGCGATTTATTGGTCAATTTCAAAAACCAACATGCTTACCGTTCTCATGCAACTCACATGGTATGGAGACGATCACAGCAACCGAGGCAGAGACAATCGCAACCATATTTTTGCCGTCCCAATTTCAAGATTTCTCGCTAGCTACCTTTTGAAATTGACCAGTATAATGTACAAAATTTATTCTGGCGCATCGAATGGCCTCTAGGAAAGTTAAGAAAGTTCTCATTTTGCTAGGAATACTCTCAATTTGACATGCATCCAGATAGGAAATTTTCCTATCGAATTGCCATAGGAATTTCTCAATTTGGTTTGGGAAATTTCTAATTTGACATGGAAAATCCTCAATTCGGCTTGGAAAACCTATGTATGTTGCTAATTCTAGCTCAATTTCTATTTTAACGAGGATTATTCATGACCAATAGTCTACAACAACACTCGATCAACAGTGCCCAAATTGGAGAATAATGCATCAATACTGCATCAACACTGCCCAAATCGATGAATTTTATGATCCGAAGTGATCCAGCATAAAAAAACATAAAATTTTCATTTCAAACCAGTATAGAACCCCTATGGAGGAAAAAAGTTGAGGATAAGTTGCATATATACGCTAGGAATCAGTTTTATGGCTCTCCTGAAAAGTGGACGAAATTGAATTGGGCACTATTGCCGTTTCACCCTCGATATTTTACAATGCGAATTCGGTATTTCATATAATCTATATTATGTACCTTAAAAAATTGATAACTCATTTCAATTATACTACAAATAAGAAGTTTCCAAATATTATAGAATAGAAAATAGATACTGTAATTTTTTAATAAAATATTATTTAGCGTGTTTTTGCCTTTTTGCTCTTTGAAGCCTCTGAATAAATCAAATCATTTTTTGGTACAAATCTTTACGTACTTACCTTAATCTGGAAGTATTGTCTCGTCCGCTCACCACTGTTGTTACCGGTAACTATTTAATTGAATTTCTTCGCGTCTATTTGATTGGCAATTTTGTTTTTGTTCCAGCGCTGACACTTGGCCTCCTCCTGTACGATGACGTAGTAATAACAGCCGTCAAACCGGGCGTAAGTGGGACAATAACCAATTTCGCCTAATAACTATGGGGGTTTACTGCCTTATAAATCGGAATCAACCAACCCTTCGAACCAAAAGGGCATAAAACTAAAAAAAAAGTCAAAAGTTTCAAATTTTTTATCCATGACTGAAATATTCGTTCCGTAATTCGATTCCAGTACTTGGACTTTGACAACTTGCCGGAAACGAACTTCTCATGCAAGGACAAAGTCATCGGCGGCTACTATGCCGACGTGGAAACCGGCTGTCAGATGTTTCATGTCTGCACGATCGGCCAAAAAGGTACTGACCCGCCTCAAAGTACGTACATACCTTTGGAAACAATTGAATGAATGCTGGTGAAATGGGGAACCTCACGCACCGGTATTACTGACAAGGTGGTACACATGGTTCGGGTATTTTCACAAATTCGCGAATATTTTCAAAGTAGATAGGTTCCAGGTATTGGTAGTCCATTTTAATTTTCCAAAAAATTCGATCAGAAAAAAGTTAAAAAGCAATTTTTAGTAGTCATTTCTTGGCTTGATTTGCTTCACATCATCCACCCAACACCTCCTTACCCGTCATTATTTATTGGAAAATAATTTAGAAAATAACAATTTTCGATGCAGCACCTCACCACTTCATCAAAATCATATTGCACGGGATAAGGAACGTAGTGCATCCAATTTGTAGTGGTAGCAGGACGTCCTTTGACGTGTAGTTCGTAGCGGGATCGTAGAGGTGTAACGGCGGTTTTGGATATAATTATTCGTGGCTATACTTTTCATTTTTCGAAATCTTTTAAATAAATTTTTGAACAAGGTAAGGTCATTCTTTCAACGCCAGAACTATTTGTCGAACATTAAATTTCTATCAATTTAATACCACAAACTCTATAAATTAACCGACATTTTCGGCAATGAGAACCAAATAGGTACTCACCTACTGCCACAAATGGAGTCAACTTTTCCGTAAAATTGAATACTCCCTCGAGGAATGTCTCATTTCAGTATTCCGATAGGGAAAGTCGTACATTGCACACACCATAAACAAACAGGATATTTCATGTCACGAATTCAGCTTGTTCGACGCTTTTAATTTGTGGGCTGCGCAGGTGAAGTGACCGACATCAAGTTCCTTTGCCTGAACGGCACGGTGTTCGATCAAGAGACTCGAGTCTGCGAACGGATCGACGAAGTGGACTGTTCGAAATCCGAAGACTTTTTCAACTTGAATTTGGAACTTTACGGCAACCAGGCTGGGTAAGATTTGGATCGGAGTTTTTCCAGTGATTTTTCAAAGTCGCCAAACGCCGTCCAGAATTCGCGAACGCTTCTCTCGATTTCAGTATCCAGCCTGAAGAGGAGTTCTTTTGCGAAGACTGCAGCACAGAAAATGACGACGAGTACGAGGACGAAGTGACGTCGAGGGCGTCGGCGTCGTCGACGAGTACGACTACGACCACGACGACTTCGACGACCACGACGACGACGACAACTCCACGACCCCCGCCACCGACGCCTAAAGTAGTGCAGCACTATCCAACTTCCAGCCCTGAAACCATAGCCGCACTTCTCGCACTTCATAACGCCTTTTCACAATCTGTCCAGAACTCGAAGGTGTGTGGGTTGCACATGTTGGGTATCTTGTGGGAATTGAATTTTTCCAACATAATTTTCTGGTGCATCCTTCAGTTTGGGTTTGTTTTTCATTTCTCGCTTCGACAGACATTTCATTTGAAGATTGCTCTAGTCCATAAATCCTGCTCTAGAGCTGTCACATGAAAGCCTCTGGAGTTTTGGAGGGCCAAACATGACAAGGGAGTCTTTAGAGATCCTGAAGAAAAGCTCTTGAATTAGATCCTTGAATTGTTGAAGGTGCCGCCGAAATAGATCCTTGAAGGCTTTCATGTGAACCCAGCATTATGTACCTCTCTCATGGTATTTGTTGCTATTGCCAGATCAAACCACCACCACCTCCTCGAGTGATCAACAATGCATTCGCCAGCCTTGCACCGTCAACGCCGAAACCATCGTATTACCCGCGGCCTCAGGTGACGCAGTTACCGCCGAGCGAAGATGGATCCTACGATCAGCAAGATCTTAGAGGGCAGCACAGGCAAGATGCGAGCGGCATTCAGCAGAATCAGGCGCACCAGCATTACGGCCATGGAACGGGAGCGCCTCAGAGGACGAACGAAAGACAGAAGACAAATTACTACCAAGTTACGACTCCGCCCTCGCTCAAATCCAATTACCATCATTTTCAGGTAAGTTATCAAAAATCAAAAAAAAGTTTCATCGAAGAATGCCAGTTTTTTTCAAGCCTTACAACCGTGCATCCGTTTCAGAGCGGAGATGGAGGATTCGTTCACAGTTTCGACCCAGGGAAGCAGTATAACTATCAATACTACCATCCTCGCAAAGTAGCAGGTGATTTTTTCAGTTTCAAGGAGCTTGTTGGAGTCATTACTTATTCAGCAATTGATAGCACTGCTTAATCAGCCAATCACTTCTCATAATTTCAATTTACTCCGGCAGAACCAACGCCGAAAGCATCAGTGTCAATCATAACGTCCACGTCTACATCCACGAGCGTCAGGGCGTCACGCCCTAACGTCACGGCGCCAGGAGATTCTCCCTCCGGGCCCGAAGACGACTTCCCCACAGGATACGACGACTACCCCGACGATTCAGTGGACGAGGCGTTTTTCCGCGACGTGCCCAAACTCAGGACAAAGAAAGCAGCAGCAGGATTGGTCGATAATGAATTGTCATCTCGCGGGTCACTCGATTTGAAATTGAGATCGAGAAGATCCCCTGGATCTTTCAGAAAACCTGGTTCCCGACGATGGCATGGAATTTACGGCCAGGGCCGACCCAGAACTGAGAGGGCGATGCTCTCCAACGAACCGAGACACACCAACCACAGGTTTGCCGATTTTCATGGTTGAAATATCAGATTTTGGAGTAACATTTTTTCTTTCTAACACTTTTTTTATTCCTGATCGCATACAAAAAGGTACCCGGACGAGGCTGAGACAACCACAACCCGCCACTCCAACCATCGATACGAAGAAACCACGCTCAAGCCTTTGGAGCTCGATATCCTGCCAGAAGAAGAACATCCTTCGCAGCGGGAAGAATTCCTGCAGAATCTTCTCGGATCCCTCGACCTTGAAGAGCACGATAGGCAAAAGATGGCGAACCTTTTCAAAGTGGAAGAGAAAGAGATGGATAGATCAGATGGGTAAGTTGATTTTGAATTTTCGATTTTGGGTTTTCGTATTATTCAATGATGATTTTTATTCATTTAGTAAATTTCTACAGAACCCTGCATCAACTGGGAAATAAGTTAGGCGACCTGATCATGGAAGATGTCAATAAAACCATTAACCAGGCGAAAATGGAAGAGACGAACACGACAAATGAACATCTGGACTTGAATAAAATCGACGAGCTCTTCAGGCACCATTATGAAGAAATGAGCCAAGAGGTGAGCCTAGTGGGTATTGATTGCAGAATTTCCCTCATGCACATTGCTCTTGCTGTAGCATATCTTACCACCCGAGAAGCCCTTCAACGACGTTCTCGATTCATTTTCAGGTGGACCTCAAATTCGATCTGGGCTCAGAACGAGGCCGACGCGAAGTGGAAAAGAAAGAGAAGCTCGACGAAGAGCTAGCTCAAGATTATGAACTAGCCAGAGCTAAAATCGAAGCCAAACCAACAACACTTGGCATGCCGCTGAAGAAAATCCCAGGTCGGTAGAATCCCAAGCGAGTTAATGGTGACGTAAAACTATGTTTTCTCTGACATACAATACATTCTGTTGCTTGTAATAAATAAATTGCGCATTATTTTTCGAACCAGACGAAAACCATGCAAAAGAGTCGACAAGGATTAGAAGGCAGGTTAAGGGATTGGATACGGAAAAGTTCAACGCCGACTACGAGCCCAGGAAACGGGGCAGATCGAGATCGAATCAAAATCCGAGTTTGGCACCCACTAGGACATCCTCGACGAGCAGTTCAAAAGCTCCTTTTTCAACCAGAGATGTTGTCCCAGTTTTTGAAGAAGTTGACGAAGGTAAGACATCATGGAGACCCCTGAGAAATCAACCATAACCTCTTCGCACGGAATACTGTCCCTATCGTATCCAACAGTTTTCCATGAACCACCAACTAGAGTAACGCCAAAAAATGACTCACGACATTCGCTTAACCAACAGGAGACTTCACGACCAGGCCATATGTCAAAACTAGCGGAAACTCGCAACGCCCTAGACTGACGACGCGCTCTCTAGATAGTACAGTGGCCCGTATGCGCTTCAACTACGAGATTACTACGCCAGTAGCGCCATCTGCATCGTCACGTCGAAGACAAACTAATCATGGACGGACGTCGTTAGCTTTCAGGACGCATCAGGATTCAGCAATCGCTGCAGCAACAGGTAAGTTGTAATCAGCTGAGGGTAACTGTGAAACGGAGGGATTCTTGAGAGAAAATCTTCAGGAGCAATGTTCCCGAAGGATCAAACCCAGTAGCAAATTTAGCAAGATGGCAATGCAGCCAGCAATTCGTAAGCGCCCTCTTGAACTTCCTCCCAAAATCCAAGATTCCTCCAAGATGGCCTTGGAAATGGATTGTAGAGGCTTACCAAAAATGGATTGTAGAGCAGGACCCTCTCAGTCAAACTCTTGCCCTCACATTCCTACGCATAGACAAAACGTCCCCCTGAAACCCAAATCTAACGATTTTTCACCATCCGTAGCCACTGAGCATCCAAGGTTGGCGACCGTGCCGAACATCCCTCGAGTTTTGGACAATCTGAAGGACACGCCGGTTTATGAAGAGGAAGGGCACGCCGAATTGAGAGAAGCGTTCAGACAAAGCGAGCCGGAGATTTCCGATTTGCACTACGACCTGCCTCAGTTTGAAGACGATTCGAACCGTAGATTTTCCGAGCCTCCACGCCAGCATCCAACAGCGGCAGTACTGGATGGCTTTTCAGCCGGTCAAATCTACCAAGCTATTGCTCGAAACCATCAAACGCCTCCGGACATCGTGGAAGTGACGACACAGGTAACAATCAAAGGGAAATCGTACTTAGTATAATTTAAAGGAATTTGTGCTGTAACAAAGCCGAGAATTCTTCAATGAATGTGTCCATCATCCATTTCTTAGGCGGAGACGACAAGACGTCCAGGTAGTCAATCTAGGCGGCGAACTTCTGCCATCAGACGTCGGCCGAGTCAGGCAAGTGTTGACGACGAGCCCAGGCCAGTTACGAGGCAGCCGTACCGAGTCAGCCAATCTCGAACTCCAGTTGAATCCCAAGCCCAGAGGTGAGCATTCCATGCCTGAAATATGCAGAATTTGAACTTCCTTCCTTCCAAGGGAAATCATACAGCCCTGGCGCATACCAATTCAAACGCAGGGGTTGTTTTGGGACAGAGGTCAAGCGAATCCACCGACTCTGTCTACTGCAGAGAATGTCAGCTGTTCTGATCGCCTGGCGAGAAATCCGTCAGCATTATTTCATTGACAGGTCTGACAGTCGCCGAGATGGATTTTCCCAAACTTTTGATAACCATCTTCAATTCCAGATTGCCAAACGACGAACCCACTAGACTGCAAACTCGAGGTCCGATTTCAGCACGTCGGCCTGTTCTCCGTCCGTCTTCGAGACCGCAAAAACCGGAAAGCAACGGCAATCGCGAAGAGAACGCAGGCCAGCCAGAGGAAACATTGAGAGCAGAGTGAGTGAACTTGCGATATTTGATTGTTTCGGATTCGTAGCCTAACCAATCGTCACTTATATGCTGCCACTTATCGCAGGCCTCCTGAAGAATATGAAGGACCTACGCTGCCACGACGTCCGGCTCAGCATCAGCCCATAGTTCATCATTCATCCTCAAATATCCAGGCAGAACAGGACGAAATTGACACTCGGAGGGAACCAGTCGACTTTCGGTTGCACAGGTAACCAATCAAAAGGATTTTTTCAGGGAAATTTTCAACGAATTTGCCTTTCTATCCTTTTGAAGATGTAATCTGTCGAGTCCGCAATCAGTCTGGCCAGTAATCAGTCCATCCCGTAATCAGTATTTAATCTGTTATCAGTCTGTGATTGGTCTCGTCTATTGCCTGTCTAGTTTGAAACCTAGAAACCTTGAAAAAAACTGATGTTTTTATTGCCTGTCGATAGGCCACCAGCTGATCGAGATGAAGAAACGGCCGTTCAGCCTCCTCCGCCGAGCCCTCCAACCCGAATCCGTGAGGAGCCGGAAAGAACGCGACAAAGTCAAACACGAAATTCGGCCGATGAAATACCTCCCAGTCGGCCTAAGACGCCATCGCGAGGACGAGTTCGAGGAACGCTAAGGTGCGCCATAAGATACACCTAATCCAATAAATCAGGTCATTCCAGGCAATCAAGCCGTTGCCGTGGACATGCCTTGCCGCCCTTAAGACGTCCAAGGTTCACTTCAGCAATATCTCGAAATATTGAATTATGGCATTTTCAGGAGTACAACGCCACCTAATGAACCGCCACCAGCGCCACCGATCGATCCGAGTCTCGTCCCAGATCCGAATTTCTCTTGCGAAGGGAAAATCAAGGGTAGTTTCTACGCAGACACATCCAACGACTGCAAAGGCTTCTTCATCTGCTCGCAAGGGGCTATCGGTGGACCGTGAGTGAAGTTTTAGAGCCGGTCCGTTGAAAATAGTTCAAAATGACGGTTTCTTCAGGAATTGTAATTTTTCGGTGATTGCAGGCTGCTGAAAACACATTTTTGGTGCGGTACGAACACGAAATTCAACCAGCGGAGCAGGACGTGCCAAGCGGAAGATCAGGTCGAATGCTCCGTGTCTTCGAGGTACTACCACCTCAATCAGGACTTTGCTGTTCCAGGTAACCATCTCAAATCTCATAACGTCCAATCAGCGGTGGGGCCGGTTCCTTGGGTTGCAACCTAGTTTTTGTTGTTGTTGTTGTTTTGTCACGTGTGGTTATATTTCCAGAGACGGAAGAAGAGCTGCGACCCGCTTTTGAACCGACTCGAGTTCATCAGTGAAAATGAAATTTCGGGAATAACCGTCTGCGATACTCAACAATCACCGGCAATGCCGTTATCACGAATTCGCTGCTTTTTCAAAAATGGAATTAAAAAACAAAACCTACCTTCGCCAAAATTATTTTGCTCATCGATGTGAAAACTTGCACAAAATCCGAATTGCATTTATGATTGTTTGTAAAACAATTGATTGCTCAAATTCGCACCAACGATATGTGCCTAAACGTATACGTTATGAACGTACTAATTGTTTATTTTTTTATATATAAGAATAACCATTGATGTGGTATCCTGACGTCATCATCAATCATTGGCTCTCTCATTGCTCGTTTTTCCTACATTCGGCTGATACCAGTGCTCAAAAGGATACGATTTTAATAAGCAGAATTCAGAAATGTTTCTCAATTTAACCGGAATTTGCGAAAAATTGTAATAGTACCAAGGTTTGTACTGATAATCAGCGATGCAAAGTGATCTTTTAAAATTTGATGCAATGATGATACAACGCTTGAATGTAATAAATTTACTGTTACCAGTTACGTTTGGTGACTATAAAAGAGGACTTAGTGTAAATAATTATTTTCTGGTTATTTAATTTTTTTTTTGTAATCTGTTTGCCATAATTAAGGGAAAAGTGAAGTCGAAGTGGATTGAATGTAAATTTTGCTGTTGGAAACGATTGAAATACAGATTCATTGCAGAATGTAACGATAATTTGTCGCTGGTCGATGTATCGAATTAGTTAATTGAAAAAAATATTTTATTGAAAAGTCCATAATTCGATAAACCGACCAACCATGAGCCTTATTTACTTACCTAATTTTCCAAATAAAATCCAATGCCGACCAGAAGTTTTGGAGTCTCAAAAAACCGTCGATCGGGTGAATAATTTTCAGTCCAGTATCTCTGTCAGTATTTCATTGTCATTTACAAATAACGGTTCCAAGTACAAATAAAATTATCAAATTATTCGGATAACGTAGAAAAATATACATATCAATGAAAAAAGTGCCATCGTCACGCACTGCCCGTCGGGATGACGACAGATATCGCATCGCCAAATTCGCCCCAAGACACCCGGCAGGTTTGGAACGTGATGACCCAAGCAGCTATGGCCACGGCCCACACCAAAGCCCCGAGCCCTGACCAGATGACGACTGAAAATCGTCCACCAAAATCAAATTTTTTTGATGAGTAACGAACCATAGAAAATGCCGATTCCATATTGAGTGTGCGCAAAACGCACGCTGGGAGAAACACTGGTATAAGTCCAATTTTTGACTTTTTGGGTTCTTTATACCGTTGGAAAGCTCTTGGCGCCCTCTACACACAGGTACTACTGGTTTGAAGGTAGTTCAAAAAATGACCGCTAGAGAGCAGAAAAACCAGTGCGTCAGAGATGAGAGCACAATGATTCAGAAAAACTTTGAATGCTATTTGCCAAAAGTTGGGTTTTTTCATTTATACCAATGTTCCTCCCAGCGTGCAAAACATCCAATTTCCTTGAAAAAATGAAAAATTATAAATTCTTTTTTATGCGTCTTTTAACCTTCATCCGGGCGCGCCCCTTGCCGCAACGCCAACGGGCGCGGGGCGGTAATCTACCGCCCTCCTATTTTCAGGTCTTTTAGACCCAATACATCATTCAAAATGTCAGGAATCGTGCGCAACTTGACGATAAACATGTAATACACAAGTGGATTAAATTTTAAATTAATAAATGAATTAAATTTTATAAATTTTATCAAATTAATTAATTAAATTTTATTAAATTAAATTAATTATTATTAAATTTTATTAAATTAAATTAATTATTATCAAATTAATAAATTTTATTAAACTTCAATATTTGGTAAAATTTTCATAAAAAATAATTGCAATTGCAAGAATCGCGCTTTAGTCGTGTAATGTTGTCTTACTATAGAAATATCGGAAACATCCATGGTTTCATCATAGGATTCATTTGAGTAATGATTTAGATGAAATGAACTCGATATTACGCAGAAAGAAATGAAATCCATGCTCAATTTTGCCTGGACTGCCCTCGCAGAAATGTAGCACAAATGGGCGCGGGGCGGTTAATTACCGTCAAAATTTGAACTTGGGCAATTTGATCTTGACTGATGGACACCACTGACAATTTTTCCCTTCGATGACCCTGCGCTCTGGCTCCACATAATGTAACTTGAGAATACATGCCCCTCCAGCTCTCCTCCGAGCAGCAGCTTAGAAATTTTGAGCCCTTTTATGAACAGGGCGGTAGACTACCGCCTACGCGCCCGGATGAAGGTTAATTGAGTTGAAAACGAAAAAAAGATAATTTCTGAGTTATTTTATTAGGAGCTGAAGGCTTTCCTCCCTCTTACAACATCAAAAGAGCGAGACATGGAAAAATGTTACTTTTGGGTTTAAAAAAGCTCACTAAAACCAAGCAAAAATTCAAGTTTTTTTCTGCTTTGTTGAAAGGCTTGTTTCATGTCATGATGAGGGAGTACTCACGTTTTTTCAAGGATTTCTGCTCCTCGTATTCAGGCTCGAGGAAGGCGTGTTTGAAAAACCAAGCCGCATTCACCAGCCACACGAAAGGGAGACAGTAGCATCCGGCTGATGAGGGCAAACATTTTTTCTGTCACTTTCCAGTGTCAAGTATGGATTTATGACTAATGAGAAACTTGTAAATGACCGAAAAATCGGAACCCGTTGGGTGTTTCATGAAATGCCATCTAGTGATGTTTGAATAGTGAATGCCGACAAAGTGATTCGTGAAAATTTCATGAGTTCAAGATCCCCCTATCTAGCATACTTCATATATCATGACATAATTACTGAAGCTGGGTGCAACAGCTAAAAACGATGACATATCCAGGACTGAAAAGTAGAATTGGTTGACGCTATTGTAGAACACGTACACTATTTATGTGCTAAAAAAAGCGAGACCATTTTCAAAAGGAATGGAAATTATTGGTATTTAGCATGATTTCTCACCTTTGAAATACCATCGGCAAAGTTTGAGTTTTTCCTGGTTATTAACCTTTCCAAGATCCATAATTTGACGGAAAGATTTTTACAAATAGCTTAAGCACAAAAGTAGAGAAACTTCTGACTATACAAATTACAGGAAGTTCAAAATAAGACGACTTGTATTTTTGGGGCAGAAAAACGGAAAACACAAAACAGAGAATACAGAAATGTCACAAACAGATAAAAAGCGAGTGTTGTGATTTGTGAAGTTGTTGTTGTTGTTGTTGTTGTTCTCCAGCTGTTGGATTTGTGAAGAGAACCTTGCTGTTGTTACATGAGCTTTTTCCTCCTGAGCGTGAAGCACCTCTAGACAAGTTGGCGATCCACTTCTTCATAAAAGTTCATTTTGACTGTATAAAAATTTGTAAAAACCTCACTACCTCAAGCACTTCAACCTGAAAGACCCTCCTAATCGACAAATTGAGATTGACGAAATTCTGCCGAAAAAAAACCGAATCAAAAAATTCTACGGATGTTGCTCAACATCGCGGTAAAAAATGCGAATAGGTTTTTCTTTTATCAGTAAACAAATCGTAGGCTGTTCGTTCCCAAAAGCCCCTGTTACACAGATTTGTGGTGGCCTTAGCTGTAATAACGTTTGTCGTTTGTCCAGAAACCTCTATTTCCATTAATTCATCATAGAAATACCATTATCTGAAGAACTGCTAAGTATTGCTAATAAACCACCATGGATTTGCTCGGTTCTATCTTGAACTCGATGGAAAAACCTCCGAACGTCAACGAAAAACAGAAAGAGGCGATCAAACGTAAGTATTTCCTAAGCTTTCTTCTTCCTAACGTTCATTTCACGTTTAACCTCGCCCAATAGTTGACGATTTGTTTGTTCTCAGTAGTCGAAGTTTTAGTAGGTGTAATTGTTCATAGATGAGCCATCAGCTTTGTTTAACGTTTTGTTTGTTTTCAGGTCAAAAAATTGAGATTCAGAAAAGGCAGAATGCTGAGAAGGGAATGCTCAAAGATTTCCGCTCCAAGGTAAGTTATACCTGTGACTTACTAGGGGCCGTAATCATGAATGAATGTTAGGATAGGAAGACGGACTAGGATCTTCCCTTAGGAGTCTGCCTACAGTGCGGGAGGTGCAAGGTTCGAATCCTGCACGAGAGTGAAACTTCTGCCATTTTTCCCCACCTAATCTCATTCATGCTCGCCAGCTACATATTTATGTACATTTTTTCAGACAATCAAGCATATCGGCGATTTTGTAAACGACCCCAAAAGGACGAGGCTCAAGTATCCGCCTATGGATAAGTTGTTCCGTCAAATCGTGTAAGTTCTATTGAGTTGATATTTGTGATTCAAAACGCAGTTTTTCTATTATCACTTCACATTGGTGCAATTCATAAAATATCCCGATTTCAGGCACGAACTATCAGAAGAGGCCGGCTTGACAGCTTTGAGTTTCGGTCAAGAAGGTGTCGAAAGGTATATCATGGTTTTCAAAAAAGAATACCCACCCTCCGAGGATGAATTGACAGTGCTGCGCTCTGGCGAGGAATGGACGGCCGAAAAAGAGAAGGAAATGGCTGCCGAGGTCAGTGGAATGAACTTTCAACTAATGTTAACACCCTTCAGCTGCGAGAAAAACAATTTGTTTTGTTGCAGAGGGAGCGCGAAAAATTAGCGGCTCTCGAGGCTAGCACAAAAGCGCCTAAGGACGAGAAAAATTTCGTACCCGTGACAAACTATCGCGAAAAGTATCAGCATCTAATCGGGCTAGAGGCGGCGAAAGATGCAGCCAGAGTCACCCAGACGAATAAACAGTACGGATTCGGTGAGTTCCATTGATTTATGATAAAATAAAAAATTGGCAATTGATTTATGGTGAAAATTCCACAATTAATGTTTTTCTATTGCAGTGCCTAGCGAGAACAAAAAGGACCATCGCTCCATCGAAGAAACGCTCAACGACATCAAGCGAAAGAAGCAAAAGCTGAATCCAGAAAACGAACCTAAGGCCCAATAGAAGTCTTCCTTGTAAATAGATTTAACGCAGCAACATCGATATCTTTCTATGACTACGTAGCTGAATTCCAAGAGCTCTGTTAATCATTTCATGGTCCACAATTCGTAACCTGACGTTTCATGTAGGTGACGACAACGTTGAAAGTATTGATTGTATTGGTTCGATTGTCAAAGCTGCCGTGGGCATGCACTGCTGCCCCCAAGATAGGATAAGTCGCTCAAGGTCACAAATACCCCTGACTCGTGGATTGTGGATGGGCAAAATGCAAAGTGCATAGAGGTAATTTGAGTTCATACAGGACAGATGTATTGGAAACTTTTAAATGGCTTGTTCCCTGTTGCAAAACGCATTTTTAGTTCTGGAGCTAATAAAGGGCTGTTCATTCGACAGAGTCTTTGCGGAAATTCTGTCTCAAAATGAGACATCAAACGAACATCAGATGTTTCTCATGAGATAACGTCAGATGAGATTCTAAAGGATAACGAGCGTCTTAGCCAGATACCAAGAAAACCTGTACGGAGTGTTCCCCCTCCATAGATGCGCCCAAATGTTTCATTGTCGAATCGCCATTCAGCTTTACTTACGCAATAATTGATTTTTGTTAGAATAAAGCTATATTTTGGTATTATGGTCAGTTGAATTGCACGTTAGTTGTATTTTGTATCGTAATTTGGCTTTTCGTGCTGACGCCAAATTGTGATGAGATAGTAATCAATAGTATAGCGTGTAATGAAAATAGTTTACTAGGTACAAGTCGATAATCAATGCAGTAGATCGTCGGTACGCGACAAAAGATGGAAGAATTTCGAAGACCCAGGTTAAAAATGAAATTTCGACAGTATAATTGATCAAATTGTCGAGCAGATTTTTCTTGTAAATAGAGCTTAATTTATTGATTTTAATTTTATTTTCTTACCTTTTCTCACAACCGGGCACTCGAAGTAGCAAACTTGCAAGCAAACTACAAAAGTAGGAGGAACACGGTCCAACTAGTTTAGCCTATGGTGAGAAGGTTCAGAGTGAACGTGAGGAACCGGGGAAGATTGTCAGCTCATGACAAGGATGGAGTCGGACATTGATTTGAACTTTGAACTCACGAGCTCATAAAGACGAACGCCTTAAGGTCCAGAGTCCAGACGCTCACAAGTCTTTCACACTACTCACCTTGATCTTCCAGTGCCTCCCGGATTTTATCATTGCCATGATAGAAGTGAAGGCATTTTCGAAAATCCAGAAATGGGGAAATAAAAAGTCGAGAATAATAGTTCAAACAAATAATATTTTACAATTGAGCAGGTAACATCAAATTTTTTCAACAATTTTCAGTCACCCTCTAAAGATACGCCTGTTTGAAGTCGAAAAGATAGGCGATGATTACAAACTCTTCACAAAGCTGATAACGAGAGATCGTTTATTCGACTCACAAAATGCATTTTCGTATCCTACACACCAGCAACAAACATAACCGCTACATTTTTACAGCTTCCTAAGCTCTCGTTATTGGTCCATCTGGCAGAGCCTCGGGGTCAATTCGCCGAACTTCGTCCATATATTTGGTAACAACAGTTTCATCTTTGCTGGGTCTGTTCGATAGCATCATGGCGAACCGGTAGCCAGCGATGCCCGTGCCTGCGAACATGATCTACGTTGAGCCTTGGAAGACATCAAACAAATAATCGCAAAATCTTGGTAAATTAGGATCAGTAAACTGGGAAAAGGGTCTTAGTTGAGACTTGTGGCATTCGGTAACAGGTAGTTATAATTTATTTTCCCTCCAAATTACCGATTAACAAATTCAAATTTGAAGGAGCCAAAACCATTGATGGCTCAGATACCTTGTCACCCAAGATAAACTGATTTTTGATGTAATTCTCATATGAACTGATTTGGTCATTCAAGGCTGATTATCCTCAAACATTAACCTCTATACGGGACGATATGGTAACAAAAATATAACTAATTATCTGACTAGATACGTGAAAAGCAGATTAACTAACAATACACTAATCAAAAGTCGAATCACTTCAGAAATTGCTAAAACTGTTTCCATTACTTACCAACAATAGTTGTCCCGAAGCACACAAAAACAAACGCCTTGTGGAGGCGATCTGCCAAGGCTCTTGAAAACATAGCGATTTAGGACTGTCAAAACCAATGGTAAAATTTGACAACGCTAGAAGTTATTACCAGTTAGTACTCTTCTCAACAAAACTGTTATTTTGGTAGCCAGCTTGGCTTGACGTCTTTCATCTCATCTGATTTTGCGATTGGTCGAGTCCTGTTGTTGTTGTTGTTGTTGTTGAGCTTGATTGGGTAAAGTCAAAAAGAAGAACTTGGCTGATAAGATAAGCCGGTAGCCGCAGATAAGAGATAAGCAAATAATTATAAAACGTTCATAAATAAAGTTACCCAAGTACAAAAAATACAAATTGATCATGTTGAATTTGTTGAGTCGCGGTTTGCGTACCAGTAAAACTGCTAAACGGTCAGCTTCAACCTTTGCGGCTGCTAAACTAAAAGAACTGGGAAAACCCATGGAAATCACAGAAGTGAAAGCCCCCAAGAAACTCGAAAAGGAGCAGGTAATTTTCAAACAGATTTTGGTACTTGGTACAGATGTTCTGCGCCCTCTGCCCATTTTTCATGGAGACGGCTGAGGAAGATGGTTCTTCGATTTTGTGGAAAACCAGCAAGACATTCCTGGAGAGTTACCTCTGCCTGGGGAATTCTCGATGGCGACTTACTTCTTCTTGGCTTCATGAATTTGGCAATCATTTTCGCAGGTGCGAATAAAAGTAAATTTCTGTTCGGTCAACGCATCCGACGTTTTATTGACCCAGGGCCAAAACCCGGGCAACTTCAAGCTTCCTATTACGCCCGGATATGAAGTCGCCGGAACAGTCCTGGAATCCCAGAGTCCTGATTTTCTCAAGGGCGATCGCGTCGTGGCCCTCAATAAGGATCAGTTGGGCGGTTTCGCCGAAGAATGCGTAGCTCATAGTACGGTGGGTTGAGTTGACTTTTGAAAAAGTTTCCGATGAAAAACCCTTCGATTCTTCAGGATTGAGGACGCTTACTTTCTCCGTTACTAATCTCATTCCAGGATGTCTGGGCCGTACCTCCGAACGTGCCTCTCGACTTGTCTGCAGCTTTGGCCGATTCTTTCGGCACTGCGATGCTCGGGCTCGTCCGTCGTGGACATTTGTCAGAAAATCAGATCGTCCTGACAACAATGGCGTCCACGCATGGATACGCTTCGGTCGATTTGGCCGCCCAAGTTTTCAAAGCGAAGGTATTCTTCTTCCGTATTCTGAACCTACTTTGAAGCCGGGAGCCGTTCACTATTCTCGCGAATTTCGTTGCAGGTTATCGCTGTCTGTACATCGGAGGCGGAATCGGAAAAACTGCGGGAACGGGGAGCGTGGAATGCCCTCGTATATAACGAGAAGCTTCTCTTGTCAACAGTCAAAGAGCTAACCAATGGTCAAGGCGTCGACGTTATTTACGACACTTTGGCCGGCGATGCGTTGGCGACATGCCTCAAATGGTGAGTCTTGGAGGAATATAAGTTGAACGATGGTTCACTGATTGACGTCCTGTGCCAATATTTTACTGGTGGAAAAGTGGATTTTTTCTGGATTTCAGTGTTAAACATGAAGGTCACGTAGTTGTCGCTGGATACACGTTAAAAGAGCTACCTCAGATCCAAATTTCCCAACTTCTGACCCTCCCTTCTTTCAACATTAGTGGCGTCTCGCTAACCAGCTATCGAAGGCATGCCCCAGAAGTATACCGGTGCGTAAATAACACCTTACTTTCCCGATGATACGTTTTGCGCTGGATCGCTAATCATCTGTGATTTCGATAAATTTCAGCCAAGCTGTCAGCGACGCGCTAGAAATGAAAGAGCAGGGACTCATATCGCCGAAGATCGCCGCCAAATTTCCCCTCGAACAGGTTAACAAGGCTTTGGAGTTCATCCGGGAAACTGAACCTGTCGGCAAAGTCGTGCTCGACATGACGCAGAAGAAAGAAACGAAAGAGAAGAAGGAGGAAGTCGATAAGACGTAATCGGGTGTTATCACTGGTAAGTAAAGCTTCCGTAAAAGTGGAAGATCAGATTAAGGTTTTTCATTGTTTTCCTCGTGTCCTCTTGAATGACGTAAAATAATGACTACTACCTCTTTCTTCAGTTCTGCTGTATCAGCGGGTCGTCGTGTACCTCAATACACCAGCATACAGCTTGATTTTGATAATCCATCGTCACCCATCATTGTACATAATCATTGACTGCGCAATGTATAAAACTCTGCATTTTATCGGATGTTAACCTGCCATTTTCAATTTGTAAAATATAGCTAACTTTTGTTTATTTCGCCTGTTCCCCTGTTCCTAGTCAATAAAATAGTTTATTGAGTTTTTCCTCATTTTATTCCTAGAACATGGTGCTGTAATTGGTTTATTGAACTTGAAGCGAAAAAATCGTGTGAACTCGCGGTCAGTTGGTTATTAGCTATTCTCGGGTCGAGAAATGTGATCATCTACTTTCTCGAGAGGACCTTACGTTAGAACTTTCTACTGGTCCTAACCATTTACATCACCAATCACCAATCACCAATCACCAATCACCAATCACCAATCACCAATCACCAATCACCAATCACCAATCACCAATCACCAATCACCAATCACCAATCACCAATCACCAATCACCAATCACCAATCACCAATCACCAATCACCAATCACCAATCACCAATCACCAATCACCAATCACCAATCACCAATCACCAATCACCAATCACCAATCACCAATCACCAATCACCAATCACCAATCACCAATCACCAATCACCAATCACCAATCACCAATCACCAATCACCAATCACCAATCACCAATCACCAATCACCAATCACCAATCACCAATCACCAATCACCAATCACCAATCACCAATCACCAATCACCAATCACCAATCACCAATCACCAATCACCAATCACCAATCACCAATCACCAATCACCAATCACCAATCACCAATCACCAATCACCAATCACCAATCACCAATCACCAATCACCAATCACCAATCACCAATCACCAATCACCAATCACCAATCACCAATCACCAATCACCAATCACCAATCACCAATCACCAATCACCAATCACCAATCACCAATCACCAATCACCAATCACCAATCACCAATCACCAATCACCAATCACCAATCACCAATCACCAATCACCAATCACCAATCACCAATCACCAATCACCAACCACCAACCACCAACCACCAACCACCAACCACCAACCACCAACCACCAACCACCAACCACCAACCACCAACCACCAACCACCAACCACCAACCACCAACCACCAACCACCAACCACCAACCACCAACCACCAACCACCAACCACCAACCACCAACCACCAACCACCAACCACCAACCACCAACCACCAACCACCAACCACCAACCACCAACCACCAACCACCAACCACCAACCACCAACCACCAACCACCAACCACCAACCACCAAACACCAACCACCAACCACCCATAAGAAACCTTCATCCCGATCGGTCATTATTTTAATGCATAACATCGACATTAATTTTTATCTATACAATTTCTAACTGAACTATATAACTTCAATTTATGACTATTTTAGCCCGACCGGATCTGTGTAGATTAATCAGCTTCCGAGTTACGGCTCTTTAAAAAGAAGGGTATTTTCCAAAAAGTGAAATTTTCGTGTTTTAGGCGTACAAAATGTTTACACCCGATATGAAACTGGAGGGTCTATAAATTTTATAGGGGAGATACCTGGAAAAGAATAATTAATAATGTTGGAGAGCGTTCAAACAACAATCCGATTGCAAACCGGAAGGGAAGATAAAGAGACCTAAGTAAACGTAATGAAGGGCCGAGTGAAGGGGGAAACTGTGTACCTTCTGTCGCTAGGTTAGTCATTTCCTCATCCTCGGAAGGTAGCCCTACTATTCTGCAGTCGGTAGTCCAGGTATCCTCTGTCTCCGAACCTATTCAACCTACCTTTCCATTGTCCTCGTTGGAATTAAACAGAGCCCGTCTATATACCGGAATGGGCCGTGATTACCCAAAGGATTGAGACTGTAGTCATGTGTTCGCTGTGCAAATGGCCAGTCGAGCTAGGAAAGGAACTGACCTTCGACATTGCGAGTTGAGTTTGAGAGTTGAGGTTGCGTGTTGAGTATGTCACTTTGGTGTGGGAGATGAGAAAATTAATTTTATCACAATTTCGAGACTCGAACAGTAAAAATCGGTCAAGTGGTTCCAGCAGAATGGCAATTGTTGGGCAGGAACTCGAGAACTCCTTCCAGGAGACAGGACCTCCTTTCAGGAGAAAGGATCGTTTAGGGCGATTCATAATACTAAACCTGGACGACGCGCCAGTCTTGAAGATTGGGTATAACTAGACGGTAACGCATAAAGATATTCCAAGTATAATCGGAATAATTAGGCCAATAATTATTAGCCTTGAAATTCAATTAAACACCCATTATCTAACATTTAATTCGCTTTAACTTGACTTATTTCATTTTAATTGGAAAAAAATTCATAACAATAAAATACCAAATTCAGGGGGTGTTGTAAAAAAATTTTTCTTGATCAATTACATAGGTACATTATTTCTGGAAATAATGTACCAAAATTAAATAAATAGATTGAAGGTACCTTTCTGAATATTCAATAAACCTGATACGTTTGATGGGTACATGTATCCATGTACTATACTATGTATAGTACTTATTAAATACTAATGTATAAAATTTGTACAAATAAATTCTAATTTTAAAAGTTAATTCAACCTTATTTTTTTAATTCAATTCAATAATTCAATTATAATTATAATGAATTCATTATAATGAATGAAAAAGTCGTCGAGTGCGAAAAATATATCATTTGATTAGAACAATTCATCTTGTGCCTATGTCTTTTGACGAGAGTGTGTTGCAGCAGAGTGTGGCGCTTTCACCCGTAGGGTCCTCTTCAAGAATTTGTAGATCATTTGTAGGTCGTTTGTAGGAATTCGAGGAGAAACTGTTGTTGCTCGAGTGAAAATTTTTTTGTACGTTAGAACCGGTGGAAAACGTCCAAAAAACAGCAATTCGCATTCGTCTACTGGAGAGGTTGCTACATACGGATTTATAAATTAAATTTTTTTTAAATTTTTGACAGCTCAGGTGTTTATGTTAGAACGTTATGGCAGAAAAAGTATAATCTATAGGTGGACACCTAGTAACCAACTATAGTCTCGATGATACAATGTTTTCTCTACGAAAAGAGCAATTTATCGTTACGCAAGTTACAAAGATGTGACGTAGAATCGTCGAGGCGAATTTTCGAGACGATAAACGTTACGCAAGCAGTTCGTTATATTCGTATATGACGAGCATTGGGTTTGACACGAGGGAAATAGGGAATAAAGAAAATTCGTCTCGGAATCCTTAGCCGACGTCATTCGGGGGAGACATTTTTGCGCTTGACATTGACGGCTGAAAAATGTTATACCCCCACTTCACCTATTTGGAAGAACTTTCAATCGGTCGGTTTCCACGAAAATATCGGGCTCCTTATTTCACTTATTTTTCGCTCCTTTTGCCAAAAGACGGTTTATTCAAGGCGGTCGGTGGGAGAAAATTAAAACATCTAAAAACGTCGACTTCTTTCGGGTACTTATCTACTCCGGAATTGATTTTGATATTTTGTATCGGTGTTTCGAAGGAATCTGGCTCGCTAAGCGTCCCGGAAGTCTTCTGATACATTATTTTCAGAGATAATGTACCTTTCTAACCGGTCAGGAAAATGATTTACCTACACGCCCTCTTTTTTTGTAATTTGTGATTTACATCGGGGTGTCCTGCTTCGAATAGGGTCTTCGCCTTGTTTTAAACTCTGAAAAAACCATATTGATATTTTTACGACCTTCTTTCTTAGTATATTACGCCAAAATAAAAAAAAATTACATCACGTTTTTATATGCATATATGTATGTATACAGGTTTTATTTAAGCATAAATCATGTTTATGAAAATAACGTCCTCTTCTATGAAATATGTTGAGAACCGTGTCTGATTCTCAATGGCATTCATTCCAAGTTCGTCATGATGAAAGTAAAAATGGTAAAGATGGAATTGGAAATCGTCAGTGAAGACGTCATTTGAAAGATTGACGTGCATAACGCAGAAATAGCCGATGAAACGACATAGAAACGTGCGCGGTCGAAGGACAGCGCCATTCCTGACCCAGACTTACCCTAAGCTCCATCGCTAAACGGCACAGCTGAGCGGTCGACTCGAACTGTCGGACGTCTGCTGACATCATCAATAACCCTAGTTATAGAGTATGGATTTATGCTGGCTGAGCACAGTGTAGACACAACTTAACAATACTATCATCGGGTAAGCTAATCTGAAATGTCCGCAGATCAGACACATCAAAATATAATTCAATTCATATTCGAATTCAGGTGGGTATAATCATATTTTTGTTGATCAGGTATGATGGCCAACAAGCATAATTCTCTTTTTCTTTGCGTTTTTTATACATTTTTTAAGTTGGTTTAACTTTTTGTTAGTTTTTCTGATTTCTCACTATTGAGTCGTCAATGCCAGTCTAAAACAGTTCAAAATTTCGAAGGAAAAAAAAAATTTTTTTTGTCAAATTTTGACTAGGTCACGAATTGTTTTTAAAGATGCGGGAGTGATTTGGTAGAAAAATGTGCCCACGGGGCAACTAGGTAAATTTTTGGTCGTAGCGCCATCAATATCAATGCTAAAAAAATATTTCAAAAAAATAGTGGAAGCCAAAACTTGAGTGACCTATGAAGGCGATTAAAAATGGTTTAGGTACCCACCTGTTATTACTTTTATGTATGTGCGTTATTTATTATATTATATATTAAGTAGGTATATGTATTTTTTAATTTTTCAAAAATCACTCGTAAGGGGGTAAAATAGGTAAGGTGGTTGATTATTTTCTTGCTAGTGTAATCTACCACTTAGCGACGTTCCTCAAGAATCCGATGAATTGGCCTCCTTCGAGTAGCGACTTCAAAGGACGAGGGCCCTTTGATATCCTGTTGCTCGTTAGTTGCCCTTCGGTTGCTCGCGAGACATTTTACCCTCGAGTATCTTGTGATTAGGTGCAGATGAAATCACAGGCTGTCGAGTTACCTGTCGCAGGACTTATGTGGGAGGAATAGGATTGCGGAAGCCGCTAATGGTTTGTGATTATGCTGAAGCAACGGAAATCATCTTACCTTCAAATTAGTCCTGCATTATTAGAAATTTTCGTAAATATTGGCGAACATGTAGAAGAAAACACGGAGTACATTCATATTTAAAATTTATGCCCAAGATCGATGAAAATTGAATAAGGTTAAATATTATGCAAAATTGTTGAAAATAAAATAGAAAAAGTATAGAAATGTTACCAAATAAATAAAATTTGTCATTGATTAATGGTTTTGAGAAGAGGGAGAGTTTATTTCTTGAAAAATCTATGGTTTTTAATAGAATACATTATATTATTTATAATAAAATTTATTTTTATAATAAAATATTATTTTCTTGCTTCAATCCATATGGAAGACTGACGAAACTTCCTCGGGGTGATACCCGCAGAGAAAGGTAGCTCCTTAGACGGGGAAAACCTTTAAAAAAATCCTATCCCCTGAAGAGGCCCAGCGGGGCGAAAGCGCTCGGACGAATAAATAAAATGAGCGTACGATGAAAGTATAAAATTGAATGAACTTGAGAAACATGAAATTATAAGATAGTACAAAAACATAAAATAAAAATGTGAAATAATCAACAAATATTTTAAAAATGGTTCTCTAAAATATTTTTTGGACGCTACAGCTAAAAGCCGCTGCCTGAAAACAGCTTAAACCTTCCAGATTTGGTGTAAACTTCCCAAAACGTTTCCTCCAAGATCCGAATCCGATGCTCTCGAATTCGCTAGTAAAATTCGAGACCCCGACGATTTACGCCTTTCCCCATTGTCGAAGAAGCACGTTTCCAGCACCTTTGACATTTTACTCTCAAGACAGTGATAATGATATCCTACCTTCCATTCCAGGCTCCTAACAATCTTCTTTTTCCACGATCCGCACCTTTAACGGTCTTCATTTCGTCGAAAACGCTTTTTTTTGGATATTCGACGCCGAAATTGAAGCTCGGCCCTTCATCCGTTCCTCAACGGTATCAGGCTCTCTCATTATTGCCGAATCCGAGAGTGAAATCTGGCACTGATCCGTGAAATCTCCACTTTGCTATTTCAGTTACCTCCTATAGAATGTGAAATGTCTCTTTTTGGGTACATTTTCTGAGCTATTGCGCCATAGTGGACATTTTGACGAAAATGTTCTGGACAGGAAAAGTATGAAAGTACTGAAATCCTGGAAAAACGAAAGAGACTTTTTGAACACCCCCCCCCCCTAGACTCCGGGGGAAAAACGAAACAATGGTATTTTTCTATAAACGAAATTTTTTCCAAAGATTGTTTCAAAAAACCGTTGTAGAAACTTTTTTTAGAAGAAAACCCCAAAAAACTTGAAAAATGTTTTTGAAACCAGTTTTTTTTTTGGTTTTTAATAAAAACCGAAAAGCCTTGGAATTTTTCCTGGAACCGAAATTTTTCTCGGTCGTCGGAAGATTCTCACGTGGTGTGAGTCGATGTTATGACTGAAAATACGTCTCGCGTCTCGACTTCAGGCATAAGTTGTTGTTTTCGGCACAACAGACTCTCACACTTTAACCTTCCTTCATTCACCTTTTGATGTTCGGGTGAATACTAATTTTAGCTCGAACGAGATACCGCAATCGACCTATATAGCCCTCTCTTTCCAGCAGAGGGAGCCGCTATTCTCATGTTGACGTACTGCTTCGCATACTCTTTTTAGTCGGCATTGGAAAATAAGTAAGGAGCGGTAATGTTTCCAAAAACTAATAACGCTCCGATAACATAATAAAGCTCCCATATTTTGAATTGATTTCATGCGAAGAAAATTAAGTTGGAAAACTGCCGCAAAAATACTGATGCCGGACCCTGACTTTTGGAAGGAGTAAAATTTTTGTGATAGTTGAAAAAAATGTTCTCATTTAATTAGGTATATTGTACTTTTGGGATTAAAATTATATCGCCAAAAAACGTCAACATAATATATTATATTATAGGGTCAAAAAACACAGCGTCTGTGCAAATTTTAAAATCACCTAAAATCGAAATACTTACGTCAAGTTACCACGATAAAGGGGGGAGACGGAAAGGGAAATCAGCTGATGGCGGCGAAGAGGAAGGAGGAGGAGTATTAAGAGTGGAAGGAGGAAAAGAAGGAGGAGAGGTAGGTGGAGCAGGAGGAGGGGAAGAAGGAGCAGTGGGAGGAGAGGTAGGCGGAGCAGTGGTAAGGGGAGGGGAAGGAGGTGTGGAAGAAGGAGAGGAAGGAGGTCGTGAAAGATGAGGGGAAGGAGGAGAGGAAGGAGGAGTGGAATGAGGAGAGGATGGAGGAGAGGAAGGGGGAGAGGTAGGTGGAGCAGGAGGAGCAGTGGGAGGACTGCTAGAAGGAGAGGTAGGAGGAGCAGCGGTAAGGGGAAGGGAAGGAGGTGAGGAAGTAGCAAAGGAAGGAGGCTGTGAATGAGGAGGGGAAGGAGGAGTGGAATGAGGAGGGGTAGGAGGAGAGGCGGGAGGAGTGGAATGAGGAGGGGAATGAGGAGGGAAGGAGGAGTGGAATGAGGAGATGAAGGAGGAGAGGAAGGAGGAGAGGAAGGAGGAGAGGAAGGAGGAGAGGAAGGAGGAGAGGAAGGAGGAGAGGAAGGAGGAGAGGAAGGAGGAGAGGAAGGAGGAGAGGAAGGAGGAGAGGAAGGAGGAGAGGAAGGAGTAGAGGAAGGAGGAGAGGAAGGAGGAGGAGAGGAAGGAGGAGAGGAAGGAGGAGAGGAAGGAGGAGTGGAAGGAGGAGAGGAAGAAGAAGAGGATATTAGGGCTATCAGAAGACTCTCTGATCAGACAAATTTCCCTCAACATTTTGCTTTTATGCTGAATAATCATGAGGTTTTTTCATTACTCATTTTTACTTATTCTTGAGGAGAAAATCGGAGCGTTCTGGGGTAAAACATGAAAATTTCTGAGCCGATAAAACGAAGTACATCATATGAGGTAAAGTATGAGCAGTATCGAATTCTCCCTCCTTCAATATTCTCCTCGGGGGTGTAAAATAATTTTTCTTGGCCATTAAAGTTTTCCATTCGAGCAGTAAAGTCCCTGCAGGGATGGATATTGCAGGAGAAACTTGAAAGGAATCCTCCTGTTGGCCTTGGCAGGGACAAAGTAAGTCCTACACATGGGCACAAGGTAGGATAACCATGTGTAGGTATAGGCTGCCTACCTTATCTGCCCTGGTACCCGCATTTAATACCATTCTCTCCCAGGCCAGGTCGGTTACTCCTTTTCTCTCCTTTTCTCTTGTCAAAAAGGACAATGTTCTCGTCCCTTAATAACCGACGGTTTCAAGGTTTTTCTATTTTCTTTTTCCACTGCATTGGTCGTCTTGTGATCCCATCCAGCTCGAAATTTATTCTTCCCAAACGTTTCAAAGCCTTGTTATTTTAATACAAAAGTCAAACCCTGTAATTCCATTAGTTTGTCTTTTGATATTTCATTTCTCCATCTCGCAACGCAAAAATACTTCCCTTCCTTCGTAGGTATTTGCAAGTGCAGGCTAGAGGGCTGAGATTTCATTTTTTTGCCATATCACTCCGATTTTGAAAAAAACATTTTTAGCAACCTATGGACAGGTCCATAGTCTTAAGGCCTGTGATGACAATTTTGGCCTAAACCAGTTATTAATTGAGTAGGTGAAAAAACGTTTTTCAATCGTCTATGGCTCGACAACAGTTAGTTTTTTGGGCCTGTTGGAAATCAGCTCTGATCAAATCAGTTACAATCAGTGCATTAGTTTTGAAGATTGAGCTGCTAGAAGTCCACGTCAATTGCCTGATTGGTTAACCTCCCTTAATTAACCAATGATTAATTATTCCTACTAATTATCCGCCTGAAGGCATCTTCTTGAGGGTTTACTACGATAATTACGGAATTTCACACGGTAAAATATCAATTATGGATTGTCGTACTACAACTATTAAAACTTCTCTTTTGTCATTTTTACTGAAATATTTACAGAGTGAAGGGAAGAAGTGAAGAAAAATTTTCATGACTCCCTCAATAATTGAGAATTATTCTCAAACTTTTTTCGAATTTCTTCAACTGGAATGTTCGGCAAGGTGAGACCCTTCGAAGGAAGAACTAGAAAAAAGATTTACTCAACGTTAAAACATGTGTCGGCATTTTCCTCTTGTCAGCAGCAAGATTAATTCAATTCGACATTATTCAATGATAAAATTTACCAGAAATGGTAATGGAAAATATATAAAATACTGCGAAATCCAATACCATCACTACGGACCTTCTATCGCAGGACTTTCCAAACACCGAAGGACTTTCCTGCTCTTTCTCTGTATTTTACCCGACTTGAAAAAGGAAATCATTCCGTGGCACATTACCCTTCGAGTGAGAGCGAATTAGAAATCGGAACTGAATGGGGAGGTTATTTTCTAAAGCTAATTTACTCGCAGGGTTTTCAGATTTGCCTTCTATTCATCGCAAAATTGAAAATACGGTGGCAGCTTTTTTAATTTGAATTCAAAAAAGGCCGTCGGTCTTATTCGATATAGATTAATTAAATCTAAACTCAGCGACTGATCGATAGAATTTGAGAGCTATTTGCCTCTCATACCGAATGAAATTATTTCCCAAACACAGAACAGAAACTCAAACTCACAATCGAAATAGAAATCAAACTCACAATCGAAATCGAAGTCAAACTCACAATGAAACCAAAACTCAAACTTATAATCGAACTTGATGTCAAACTAACAATGAAACAGAAACTCCAACTCACAATCGAAATCGAAGTCAAACTCAAAATGAAACAGAAACTCAAACTCATAATTGAAATCGAAGTCAAACTCACAATGAAACTGAAACTCAAACTCACAATCGAAATCGAAGTCAAACTCACAATGAAACTGAAACTCAAACTCATAATCGAAATCGAAGTCAAACTCACAATGAAACTGAAACTCAAACTCATAATCAAAATCGAAGTCAAACTCACAATGAAACTGAAACTCAAACTCATAATCGAAATCGAAGTCAAACTCACAATGAAACTGAAACTCAAACTCATAATCGAAATCGAAGTCAAACACACAATGAAACTGAAACTCAAACTCATAATCAAAATCGAAGTCAAACTCACAATGAAACTGAAACTCAAACTCATAATCGAAATCGAAGTCAAACACACAATGAAACTGAAACTCAAACTCATAATCAAAATCGAAGTCAAACTCACAATGAAACTGAAACTCAAACTCATAATCGAAATCGAAGTCAAACACACAATGAAACTGAAACTCAAACTCATAATCGAAATCGAAGTCAAACTCACAATGAAACTGAAACTCAAACTCATAATCGAAATCGAAGTCAAACTCACAATGAAACTGAAACTCAAACTCATAATCGAAATCGAAGTCAAACTCACAATGAAACTGAAACTCAAACTCATAATCGAAATCGAAGTCAAACACACAATGAAACTGAAACTCAAACTCATAATCAAAATCGAAGTCAAACTCACAATGAAACTGAAACTCAAACTCATAATCGAAATCGAAGTCAAACACACAATGAAACTGAAACTCAAACTCATAATTGAAATCGAAGTCAAACTCACAATGAAACCGAAACTCAAACTCGCAATCAAATTCGAAGTTAATCTCAAAATGAAACAGAAACTCAAACTCATAATCGAACTTTAAGTCAAACTCTCAATGAAACCGAAACTCAAACTCATTATCAAAATGAAATTCAATTTGATTCAACTGAGATTCACTCATTTCACTCACTTATTTCAGGATGAGTTTCAGTTTGAGATTGTGTTCGAGTATGAGTTCAAGTTTGAGATTCCTTATGAATTTCAAATTGAGTTTCAGTTTAAGTTGTGTGAGTTTCAGTTTGGATCTAAGTTTGAGTGTCAGTATGGTTCCCAGTTTTAGTTTCAGATTCTGAATGAGTACCAGTTTCAGTTTGAGATCGATTATCATATCGCTTTAAGTTTGAGTATTAGTTTGGGTTTGAGCAGTATCAGTTTTTCCGTGTGAGACTCAGTTTCACTTTGAGATTAAGTTCAAGTATCTGTGTCAGTTTGAGTTTTGCTTCAAGCTTGATTCTGAGTTTACCTTTCTTACAACTTCGAAGTTCAGTTTGAGTTTCACTAAGTGTTTAAGTGAGTTCCAGTTAAGTGAGTTTGAGTTTCACGTTGAGTATAAGTTTGAGGTGAACTATGAGTTCCAGTTCCAGTTTGAGTTTTTGTTTGAGTTTGAGCTTTTGTATCAGTATCAGTTTTTCCGTTTGAGTTTCAGTCCGAGTCTCAGTTTCACGGAATAATATCCTTGAAGAAAACCATCAATGCATCAATGATCAATGATGCAAAACCATTATTTTCCTTAACAAGAAACCCCTCGCGTAATTTGTTCGTGTTTCGTGTCATCTTCCATTTCTTTATGAATCCAATATCTAAAATTTTTCGAAACGTGAGGGAAAATATGAAAAGAATCCATAAAGGGGGTTAGCTTTGCCCGGAGGGAAAAGTCTGGATACGCTAATTGGATGTTCCTGATGCTTGCAAGTTTGCCGACCATCTCAAAAGAAACATTCCCAAGAAGTTTTCCCCCTTTACGAACGGATGGGAGAGCTGCAAAAAGTATTAACCCGATTTTCTGTTTGCGTCGAAAGATTACAGAAACGGATTTCTTCGGAAATGAAAATTCCTGCTGGCGATAACGAATGAGTTCATGCCGTAATTCCGTTAAGTAGGTGCCTACTTTGTAAAACGACTGATTGGAAATTGAGGATTGGGGGTTGGATACTGGGGGTTGGATATTGGGGGTTGGATATTGGGGGTTGGACATTGGGGTTTGGATATTGGGGGTTGTATATTGGGGGTTGGATAGGGGATAGGGATAGGGGGTAGGGATAGGGGGTAGGGATAGGGGGTAGGGATAGGGGGTAGGGATAGGGGGTAGGGATAGGGGGTAGGGATAGGGGGTAGGGATAGGGGGTAGGGATAGGGGGTAGGGATAGGGGGTAGGGATAGGGGGTAGGCATAGGGGGTAGGGATAGGGGGTAGGGATAGGGGGTAGGGATAGGGGGTAGGGATAGGGGGTAGGGATAGGGGGTAGGGGATAGGGATAGGGGATAGGGGATAGGGGATAGGGATAGGGGATAGGGATAGGGGATAGGGATAGGGGATAGGGATAGAGATATGGATAGGGGATAGGGATAGGGGATAGGGATAGGGGATAGGGGATAGGGATAGGGGATAGGGATAGGGATAGGGGATAGGGATAGGGGATAGGGATAGGGGATAGGGATAGGGGATAGGGATAGGGGATAGGGATAGGGGATAGGGATAGGGGATAGGGATAGGGGATAGGGGATAGGGATTGGGAATAGGGATAGGGGATAGGGATAGGGAATAGGGATAGGGACATTGGGATTGGAAATTGGAGATCGCTGCGGCCTGTTGAAAGTTTGAGGTTTTGAGTCTCTTTTGAGAAAGTTGGCCCATTTGTTCAGTTGATTATGACACTGTAATATTATGGCTTAAGATAGAAATTCCAAGCATATTGAAGTATCAATACCTAAGTTGAATATAGCATAATTACATCAAGTTTCCTCTCCGGGACTGAGTCATCCCAGTCTCTCTATGGCCGATATGGTTGAGACCTCAGCCCATAAACCAAGAGGTGCCGGTTCGAATCCTGCCGGAGAGGGAATTCTCGCCATTTCCCATCTCATTTATGCTCAACCCTATCGGAGGAAGTAAGTTGAATTTGGACAGCGATAATATCGTTTTTGTGGATACGCAAAGGACCTGTTGAACACCGTCCTGCTCTGCCTCCCTTCGCAATCTTTTCCCCGAGCCTTTTCCAAGACTAAACGACGTTAGAGTCGGGGGTTCTACGCCCCTCAAGAATTTCCCTCCTCGCCCCTCAAGAATTTCCCTCCTCCCCCAACGCTGTTTCCCATCGCGAGCGCTCGCGGCGGCCAGCGCGCGCATTAATTCGCCCGCCCGCCTGATCTCCTTTTCCGTTCGGTTCAGTTCAACATCCGCCGTCATTGCCATAATTTGAGCAGAAAACACGGTAACCGTGCGCTGACGTCTCGCGCGGCCTTTACCAGCGTCCCCGGGACATTTTTTTTCGGGGTAAATTGACGATAAATTGTCGAAAATACATCGCCGAATACTTCATATTTTACTTTAAAATTTTAACATTATAATTAATTTCTTCCAGTGAAAACGAAAAGTTAGGCACTGAATGTTAGGCTAGGTACCTCCCATAAATTTCCTAAAAATCAAAAACTCTGCAAAATTTTAGCGCAAATAGCGAGGAACAATTTTCAAATTTCCGCTCAGGGTTTTTCGTGCGTCGCGACGGAACTCGCTGGCAGTATTTCGTCCCGTACCCGTTCCGAATCGTCGAATCTCCTCCAATCAGGCGACGATGGCCCCCCCGAACAGCCGACGGAAGAAGGTAAAAAATATTTAATAAATTCTATATTAATAAATTCTTTATCATTCGAAACTTCAATTTGAATGTTTTTTGACTCAGTTGGCCAAACTTTAACGCCTTTGCAGTTAACTTCTAATTGTTCAAAGAATCAAAAGCGTCGTGGATCTGCCATGCCGCCCTCAAGAGAACGTTTAGGGCGTCAGTGTAACATTATGGGCATGGCCGTTGCCCTCCATCCTGCGGGTGTTATAGGGTCACCAAAGGTGTTTTATTAGTGTTTGTGTATATACAATAAATATTCAACTTATTATTGATCAAACGATGGTATTATTAATCACTTCAGATCAGATCATAACAGCGGGTGTAGCCATTTTCACCAACTCTTGATTTGAGCAATATAGAATACCGGTTCGTTTGGTGTTCTAGCTGTCGTCTAAAGACACAAATAGGTTTTTATTTTGGTACATTATTTCCAGAAATAATGTACCTATGTAATTGTTCAAGAAAAATTTTTTTACAACACCCCCTGAAAATTTTTTCTTTCACGTTTCAGAGGTTTTAGAACACGAATCTGCAATAAAAATTTTTTGTCCGTCCGCCGTACGCCGTACGCCGTACGCCGTCAGCAGCAAAACGCATAGAAGGAGTGGTCCGATTTCAAAAAAAAAAAAACGAGCGTTTAGCAAATTTACCTGTGACGTGCACCTCCTATAAGGGAATCCTCTGAATCAACTCTAGACTACTCAAAAACGATCAAATGTAAAAAAGTCATGATCTCAAAAACAGTTTTTTTGGGTTTTCGACCCCTTAAAATTTTTTGATCGGATTCCCCTGACAATATGCCTCAAGTTGGAGCAAAACACAACTTTTAGGACCAACCGCACCAAAATCGGATCAGCGGTTCGATACGAAGTGGACGGACGAAATTTTGGCCAAAAATTTCGTCCAGCCACTTCGTATTGAAATACTGATCCGATTTTGACTAAATTAGTCTTGAAAGTTGTGGTTTGCTCCAACTTGAGGCATATTGTCCGGGCAATCCGATCGGAGAAGGTTAACGGGTCCAATTCGGCATAATTAGGGTATATTTTTGAAAAAACACAAAATCTCAATTTTGAAGGTGATGCCGTGGGTTTAGAATTTTTTGAGTATTTTTCCCGGGTTTCTCGCTTGATTTACCATAAGATAGGGTGGTTTTTCCGAAAAAATTCGAAACTTTTGTTTTTGAATCGGTTTGGCTTGAATTTCTTAATGCGATTTCTGCGTTTTCGCGTTTTTGGCAATTTGAGGGAGTCCTACTGAACCGATTTTGAATTTTTTGAGCTCGTTGGATTCCTTGAAGGTTTTTACACATTTTTCACTCCCTATAAGTCAAAATTGATTGGGGTTTAGTAATCAAAAACTGGTTTAAAGACTAATTTTTGACCTAAACAAAAAATATTTTTTTGACCCTTTAAAAAAAATGTTAAAATTCCAAAAAATATTTTTGAGTAGGTTTTGGGCAGGTACATGACACAAAAAATTTGCAATTCTCTACAACTCTCCAGGACTAAGAAAAATGCAAAAAACCGATTCCAGCTGGAAAATCCAAGGTCCTAGCCTAGGAAAAATTTCAAAAAAATGATGGATTTGGCTTCGGGGGTTTTTGGCGGGAATCTTTAGATATTGACTATGAAACATGAAATTTGGCATTTTTTCGAGATTTTGGTCACCAGGGTCAATTTTTTCGCAATTTTCTTGGTTTTACGTCCTAAGCACCTATGGGGTTAAGCAAAAACGTGATACAGGAGAAAACGTCGGGTGATAAATTCCCTATCAGATGCATTCCCACCCTTGATAACGACTGTTTTATCCGAGGGCGTCGGCTTGGAACTGCAAAACTGCGATTCGGCTATTAGAAAGTGAACGTTATTGGGATTAGTCAGTCTCGCATATTAATAGGGCGGACAGATTAATTAAGGGAATTTAAAGCGCTATGCGGTGAATAGATGCGATCCCGAGTCAGGCCTTTCCGGAAATCTCAGGTATCAATACCGTATATGAGGGACCCGCAGGGACCTGGTTTGCGTCCAGGTATAAGGGAAGGGATTGGGGATGGGCATTGTCCCCTCGTGATGAGACCTCGTCAACGGGTCTTGTTTAATCGCTCAGTGTTTTTTCTTCTTTTTATACCTATTTATTCATCATTGTGAAAAAGTACGATTTAAGCATCATTGAACTCACCATTGACCATTACTCCACAAATGATATGATGATAAACCTACCTACTCCAACTATTTGAACTTTATTTTCTGTGATACCCAGACAAATAATGTACCCATGTCACTAATCTACTTAGCAGCGTTTTTTATTTTTGCCGAAATTAATAATGATGACAAGGAATTGTTCTTAGAAAACGTTAGTACCTCTTTGTGAAAGACCTCTATGTGGACTTCCTTTTTCGACTTTGAGGCATCGTCTTTCGAATTTGTCGTGTACCCGGATTTCTATCTTGAGTTACCATGGAGAAGAGCGTTTTTTCCGAAAATTTTTGGGAACGATTTTTTCCAATAGTTTGGCGAATATCTCGATTGGGATTTTTTCACGTTTTTACCTATTTGAGGATGTTCTAGGTACCTACCTAGGTACTGTAAAGATTTTGAAATTTTCGGTCAAACATTGGCTTGGAGACTAATATCCTTGACATTTCATGAAACATTTTTTGACAAAAAATCTAAAATTTCATCAAAAAAATTGTCAGGTAGCTTCTTGGTTGCACCGCATCGCATGCAGAGCAGAAAAAGCTAAGGGTGTTTTAGCACTTCACTGGGCGGAAAAAATGGCAAAAAACCAATTCCCCATAAATGGATTTCCCTAAGAAAATTTTCAAAAAAATTTCAAAAATTTTCAATAGAAGTTTTTTTGAAAAATTTTTTTTCAAAAAATGTATAGATTTTATTATTTTCTGGCATGAATGTTTAAGTATTGACTCAAATTGGTATTAACTTGGGTTTAGGTATAAGCTCAAAAAATTTTTTCAAAAAAGATTTTCAAAAAAAAATTTTTTTCAAAAAATTTATAGACTTCAGTACTGACATGGATCTATAGGTATTGACTCAAAAACAGGAAATTCAACTTTTTTTTAGACTTTAATCGAGTTGGTCAACTAGAGAGGTACTGATGGGGCCAAAATCGCGATTTTGGCAGTTTTCTTGGTTTTACGACCAAAATATGCAGGGTTTTCATTTTTGCAGACCGTAAAATTCCTTAGAGAATTCTGTAGACACTAATCTGCTTAAGAGCGTTCTTATTTTAACTTGGTGCAATAATAAATGTTAAAAAAACATTTTATTCGAGCTACATAAATTATTCTGCTGATAATGTTCAACTACTGAAGCCTTCGTAAGTACAATAACACAGTTACATGGAAGAGGCTTTAAAGGACTTCGGCTCGTATAAAAATGTTCGATGTCGCGAACACTTGTTGTACGTCGGGGAACGAGCCTTTTGAAAGCAGATAGGGTGCTCAGATTGAAATGCTCATGGATCCTCGGCCCTATTATTCACTCGAAGGGCCTTTTCTCGAAGGGCCTTATGGCCAGTAGCAAATTCTTTATTGCCCGCCATAACGGCGAAAGAGTCTCGTTTTACATTTCATGCGACAGAATCATGCATAAATCCTCCTGCTTCGAAAAACTTGGAATTCTCTCCGCCTCTAGAATTTATTAAGTCTGATGCGATTCGTATTCCACCCCGACTGCATACGTGTCTCTGGGAATTGGAATCTGGTCTTTATAACCGCGGTTTTCCGCACTGTTTTGGACCGATTTTATCGAGCTCGAAACTCATATGAGCGATAAAAAGTTATAGTCTTTGGAGCGTCTGTAGGGCAGACTGCATGGACATCACGAGTTATAATATGAAATTATTATTATACAATACAGTATTACATTCTAGCTCTATTATATTCTAGTTCTAGATATATTACTGAATATTATAATAATAATCTCAGAAATTAACAGGAGTTTTTGGATCTAATTTTATACTATCACAACTTTCACAGCTGAATATAGAAACCAGTGGCGCAGATAACGCGCAATACTTCCATATCTTGTTGCGTAATATTTTGAATTTGATTATGGTTCGACTACTTTTAAGGATGTTCGGGTCAAAGATATAACAAAAAACTCACAATTCAAATTTTAAAACTCACTTGAAATCCAAATACGTCAAGTTATCAAAGCAAAAAAAATATTTACGTATATTTCATGGTAAAAAAATATTTTAAGACCAAAATTGCTCAAATCGGTTCATTTTTGTGGCCAGGAAAAAATAAAATAGGTAACACTAAAAGTGCTAATACATCGAAAGTACTGTGAATAATTTGGATTATGGTTTAACAGGGTGACTTGCCTTACTAAAACTGACATCCCAGTTGAAGAAATTTGAAAAAAGGTCAAGAATTAAGGGAGCTAAGGCCATTTTTTTAAAGGAACACAGACGGACACAAAGACGCTTGTTCAGGAAGCCATTCTGAGTAAAAATGTATAAATAAAGTTTTTTTTCTGAAGCTCCGATCCGATTTTCGACATTTACTTCGTGAATATGGATTTATGGGTTTTAAAATTTTTGGACGATTACAATAAATTCTTTTATTTACCTACACCAAGCGTAAGTTGTGAAAGTATATAATTTGGTTAAAAAATCTCCGCTGAAACGCAGTATTTTTAAGAATTCGACGAAATCGTAAAGCCCTCGCAGTTTGCCCTACAGACACTCAAAATGTGCTCACTTATGCGGCTATAACTTTTGAACTGTGAAAACTATCGATGTGTCGGCAGTCTCATTTTATTTTGCATATAAAACACTATCGAATTTCATATTCTAATCGCTGGACAAAAAGATTGTATAATTTTTTAAGATTTAAAAATTTTTATATTGCTGACTTGGACTTAACCCCTTAAAAACACCTTAAAATCATGGGAATGGGGGAGGGAGGGAAAAAGTTTTTCTTGACCAATCACAATTAATTACAAGCAATAATTGAATTGTAATTATTACAATGCAAGCAATAGCTTGAGCAATTAAAACGGATTTATTATTTTTGAACCTTAAACCACAACGAGGAAAAATTAAAACAATTTTAAACTTTCAGAGACTTCAATGCACCACTGAGCATCCTAGTGAATCCTAGTCACCTCGACGTTTTTCGCGTTCATTAAACTAGACAAATTCTCTCATCCAGGAGTTTTTGGAGTTTTTGCTTTCGAACGGCCCGTATGAGCGGAAGCAATTATTTTTTCCACCTCAAACGAGCATTCGTTTTTTGCCCCTTTGACAGACTCTTTCCGCCCTTCATTTTTTCAGATCCTGAGTCGCTGTCGAGACTCATAACAGGCAGAGCTCTCTTTTGCCAATATCCTGACCCGTCGCAAGCGCCCCGAATCCACATCGAAGTTTTCCATCCTGGCCGGGTTTTTTGTACGGTGTTTTTCCGGCTTTCCCTTCATAGCCGCCATCTTGGACGCGAGTTTCGTCCAATTCCGAAGAACTGTCCGGTCCGTTTTTCCGGGTTTTCATTTCCTGGAGGCCGATTGGTCGGACTGTTTTCCCCCGTCTATCGGACTAAAACCGGAAGGGCATCTTCTGCTAGTAGAGCGTAGATTGCCAATGGAATGAATCGATCCATTGTCTAGCGCGATACAGTGCTACTGTACGAGTTTTATTACGTTTTTGACTTTTCCGAATTTTTGGAATTATAAGTTGCCTAGAAACTGGGAAAATTTCCCCCTGATTTTTTCATTTACTTTTTGTTTATATTAATTAATTTTTTATGAATTTTCGTACGTTTCTGCCTATTTCTTTATTTGTTAATGTTTTTCGTCCTTTTTTTATTTTTATATTAATTCATTATATTTTCATATTTTTCGTTCAACCAAGAATATATCGATCTATCGATTTCGAGATATCGAGTTATAGATCTGGAACATGAAAAATTCATTAAGTACCTCGGTTCCTTTAGCATGAAAATGCTTCAAATTCACAGGGGGTTATTATCCACGTAGCTTGTTTAATAATTAGAAAGAAAAAAAAAGAAATTATAAAAATTGTAGAATTATTAAAAATTAGAAATTATTTCTACCAATGTTGAAAACTGGTCAAATTTTTTTAACCGAGCATCCAAACTTCAAATTGTTATAATGTTCCTCTGACACCCATTAAATAAAAATATTTTTTTTAGATTGAAATAGTTAAACGGCGAAACACAGTTCTTCGAATAAAACAAAATCGAAGAGTCATCGTAGTCTACCCTTGGTACAGACAGTTGTGCGCGCGCACCGATGGACGTTGGACGGCGGGCGGTGGACGGCGGATAGTGGACGGCGGACGGTTGCCTTTGGACGGTGGACGGCGGACGGACGGATTTTTTTGAATTGCAGATTCGGATTCTTCACCCTCTGAAACGTAAACCATGAAAATTTCAGGGTAGGTTAGAAAAAATTTATCTTGGGCGTTTACAGTGGTTTATTATTGAATAATAAACCAAATGCGGCAAAAAAACCTTTGAAGCAAGACAACTTTTCGTAAAAAAGGCCGACAATTATCCCGTTCATTTTTTTGACTTTGTTCAATATTGTTCACCAATACTGTGATCTTTATGGAATTTCGTCGTTATGAAATCCGCTCAGGAACGTCAAATACCGTCGTAGGCAGTATTGGGTTTTGTCCCACTGCGCCTCCAACTCTTCCGATACGTCCGACATTCCCAATCTGCCACCCAACGTCCGAACTGCCACCCACAGTCCGAACTGTCGGTCATTAATACGCAACAGACCAACAATGGAACCCTAGAATTCCATGTTTCGCGTCCCGCATCGTCTGATTGTAACAGTGCCATATTGTCTGACTTTTATTTCCAGTTAGTTCGACCCGTATGCGAGTCGTCCAATCAAAAAGAAGATGAACGACCCGGATAGACGGCATGGGATGTTGGAACTTTAATTGGAACAATTTTTTATCGAACAAGTCGGATAAATAGGAGTCTAGTGCGAACAGGAAAAATTCCCTTTATTTTTTTGCCTCTCAGTAAGCGCAACGTAGGCCATGCAGTGGGTGTACTACCTTTTGAAAAATAAGAATACCTCAACGTACGCGTTCAATTTTTTTTGTTCGCTTTGGGGTCTGATCTGGGCTCAAAATTATCCAAGACGGCCGTCGGTCGCTCAGTCGCCTAAAAGTTTGGTTTTATTGGTGAAATATCTAAACTTCACCAAAAACTAAGTTCATAGGTAATTTTTCCTCCTGTGCGTACTTTTTCGAATAGCAAATGCTTTGGCTTTCCAATTGCTTTGGGCAAAATTGAATTATTGAGACCATTGCTCTTGCTTATTGAGATTAAAAGGAAAAAATTGAATCATTAATAATTTTTTGATCAACTCTCGATACCCTATAACTAGTATCCTCAATAATATGGTGTAAAACCTCGAATTCTGAGGGTGGATTTCGTGTCATGGGTACCTTGTAGGTAAGTTTTACAGAACACTTAATGATAACACAAGTCATGGTGCACAATTAATGATAATATAATAAAGAAAAATACGCAATTCACTCAAAAAATGATATTTTCGCTAGTCCGCTCATCTTCGGATTCCATATTTTAAGCTAAATAAAAGTGAATTTGGAGGGGTTTTTTACCTCCAGTAAAATTTCAGATTTCAGATATCAGTATCATTCAGATATCATTATCAGATATTCATTCAGATATCATTATCCGGTATCTATTCGGAAGCAGGAAGGTAGGTAAAGGTATCCTATACCTTAGAAATTGTAGTCGCTTTGGATATCCGATATCCCTATTTCGAGTTTGTACTGCTCATTCTGCGATTCCCTTTGGCAAACTCGCAGTCCAACTTGCATTTCCTCCAGTTATGTATTCAGGCGTGTAAGCTGGATATCGAAGTTGATCGTTATTTGAACGTGCGAGCGGTTGATTAAAGCGCAGGATGCGCCAGGTGCGTATGTATCGTTCTTTCAGTACTGTTACATTATTTGAGTAGATTGAACCGGTCGATTTTCCAGTTCAAATCGGAATAGCTTTCATTGGCTTTTCCGACATTTTCCCAATTTCACAGCCGACAATGGAGAACGGATACCTGCGAAATTGGAGTTTTTCAGCTATTATAATTTCGACTAATACTACCAGTACTACCATCATTCCAATATGCCAGCGATCACGGGGCAACTGGGCCACGGGGTAATAGGAGCGTGGGGTAACTATATCGGAGAGTAACTGGACCGTGGTGTAGATGGATCGTGGGGGAACTGAGCCATGGGGTATCGAGACTTTGGGGCAACTGGATTGTGGGGTAACTGGGCCATGGGGGTAACTGGATCGTGGGGTAACTGGATTGTGGGGTAACTGTATTGTGGGGTAACTGGGCCATGGGGGTAACTGAACCGTGGGGTAACTGGATCGTAGGGTAACTGGATTGTGGGGTAACTGGATTGTGGGGTAACTGGATTGTGGGGTAACTGGATTGTGGGGTAACTGAACCGCTGGGTTACTGGGTAACTGGGGGTATCACGACTTTGGGTAACTGGCCAGCGGGGTAAATGGGCAATGAATTTAACTGGACCATGGGGGTAACTGAACAGTGGGGTAACTGAGCCATGGGGTATCAAGACTTTGGAGTAACTGGGCCATGGGGGAAACTGAACCGTGGGGTAACTGGATCTTGGGGTAACTTGACCGTGGAGCAACTGGATCGTGGGGTAACTGGGCCATGGGGTATCAAGAATTTGGGGCAACTGGACAGCGGGGTAATTGGGCGATGGTTGTAACTGGACCATGGGGGTAACTGAACCGTGGGGTAACTGGGCCATGGGGATAACTGAACCGTGGGGTAACTGGATCGTGGGGTAACCGGGCCATGGGGTAACTGAACCGTGGGGTAACTAGATAATGGGGTAACTGGGTCATGGGGTATCACGACTTTGGGGCAACTGGATAGCGGGGTAAATGGGCAATGGCTTCAACTGGTCCATGGGGTAACTTAATCGTGGGTAACTGGATTGTGGGGTAACTGGGCCATGGGGTAACAGGAACGTGAGGCATCTGGCGCATTCAAGTGAAAATTTTCAACAGTTCCAGCTTTCCCTGAGGAATTTGGAGTTGAAAATTATCAATTTGGAAATCTCTCGAATTGGTTTGGAAATTGCTCAATTCAATTCGGAAAATTGTCTATTTAATTGGAAATTTCTCATTTTTATCGGGAAAATTCTCAATCGAATTCAGAAGGTTCCCAGTTTGATTTGGAATACGCTCTTTTCGACTTGGAAATGCTATATATACCTCAAAATCGAAACAGCCGCAGTGGAACGACGGGGACCTATTATTTGGGTGAGGACGAATCCGGATGTTTGATTGTGACTCGGAAAGGGGGTCGCAAAAAAGAATCGGCGAAAAAAGGATGGGAAAAGAGGAAATCCGAAAGGTTTTTCAATCTTTTTCTGGTTGAAGGTCTCATTCTATTGAGTGGTAAATCCGGCTAACGCCGCTGCCAACGTCGGAGATTTTTGGGTTCGGAATCAATTATTGGTCCCGTTCCACGTCGGCAAGCTTTCGTTCCTTCAACGACTTCGTTCCCGATCCAGATCACCGCAGATTACCCCTCGACGCCGAAAAGATCAAAATAGCGACTTTACCCGTCGAATTAAAGGTTCCGAAACGGGTAGTTGGATAATACCTCCCTCAATGATTACATAGGAATGTGTGTTTCCATGGAGACGGCTCTATTTTTTGGCGGGGCGGCCTCTCGACGGACGGGGGTCGATGCCCAATTTGTAGAAATTTCGAAATCTGGGTACTTACCTAACTTATGTTTGAAGGAGCAAACCACGTTCATAGTAGTACCCTGATCGATAAGCTTTATTTTCCGTGCAGGAAAAACTTCGCTATATTATTGACGTATATTTTTATAACCCCCTTTATTAAGTAAACTAATTGTAAATTGTATCGTTTATTGCAGATTGTGAGGGGCTAAAATGTGGCATGGATTCACCGACTGGTGGCAAAAAACAGTGGAAAAAGAGACTTTCCCTCAAAGTTACTCGCAAAGCAACATTGGACGAGGTAAATGAATCACTAATAAAAATTTTGGTACTATTATTATTCAACTATAGTGTCAAATTTTTCACAGTTGAATCAATCAGCTTTGTTTTGATTTAATTTTTAAAAAATCCCCTCCAATTTTAATCCGAACTTTTGGTATCTTGGCATGCGGTACACCCCATAGAATTTAACAATCTGGGTTTCCTCCTAAATTGAGCTGATTCTTCAACATTGAAAAATGTAAATAAAAATTGAATTTTTTTTACAATTTTACTGTATCATTTTAGTGGTTTAACAATTTACAGGTAGCAAAGTCGGATAATTTTTCAAAATAAAAATTCATCCTATCTATATGAAGGGGTAAAATGTTAACTTAAGTGATTCCATCTTCCTTATCAAATCTCGCGTCATTCTTGAATAGATATTCTTACTAGGGCAATACAAACTAATCGATGTAAAGTGTTTTTAATCGAACCTGTTCTCCATCAACTGGTTTCATTGCTCGTCCTATTAAAGCAACATTAACAACTTGCTAATGGTATTAGCATGTTTATCTCGACGCGTTCCTTTACAAACTAAGCGGTCCTGTGTGTTCTTGCAAATGAAGCTCAGATCTTGGGGACAACTTGGCAAAGGGCCCCACGAAGTTTTAGGGTTAACGAATCCTGAACATATCAGTTGGTCCTGATACAACTTGTATCAAAGGGTTCCTAGTTCATTGAAACTGACTCCAAATTTAGTCCAAGGACAATGGACTCTGGATTGCTTTCGATTTGAAGCTTTAGAAGGGCTGTATCGACTACCTGTATCGATTTACACATTTTCCTCCCTCAGCATGTATAGGAAAATTGACTTTTTATAACCTCTTTTTTCCGTAAATAAGCCACTTTCGTAAAAAATATAAACCAAATAAAAAAATTATTTTGAAGGAATTTTTTTAACTGTTAACCTTAGGTGTTGTAGGTACAATGATACCCATCCAGGGTAAATCTTATGTGTTGATTTGCACCACCAAGAGATTAGAGCTTGCCCTGCTCTTTTCGACTGAATGCCGCACGAATTGCATGAAATAAATTCGAATTATGAATGGAAAATAAAAAAATGTTAAAACTTACGGTGGAGAAAGTGATATTATTTATGAGCTTACTTAGTCGGACTGAATAGCCTATTCTAGAACTGGAGGATCTTGCTTGAAAACTCTAGAAAAGCCCATTCCATCGTTAATTCTTGAGAAAACCCAAAAAAGGGCACACGCGATTGAGCCATCTAGAGAAAGCTATTTTCAGCGTTTCCACCCTCTTGAACAGCGTCGTAAGGGAGAAAAATTTGCGGGATGAAAAACACAGGAGAAAACTCTGACGAGTTTTGAATTCATTGTGACGAGACGAATTTCTTTCATTTCTCACTGAAATAAATATGCTATCATTTTGAGGGCAAAATGAGAAGGACCATTGCCATTGCTCGGATCCCACCAGATACCTAACAGGGGCTCATAAAATGGGAGAATTCGGGTCTTTCATTAGAACAATTCGTTCCCTTTCAATTCCAAGGAAAAGGCCTAATTTGAACCATGAAATTGATGCCAAGTTCATTTTGATTTTTACTTCCATATTTACAGAGTAAATGGAAGTATTGTGATCGTCCTAAAATCGAGAATCGGAACGGAGCTTCAGAAAAAACTTTTTCTTATACACATTTACTCAGAATCACTTCCTGAACAAGTGTCTGTGTGTCCGTTACGTCCGTCTGTCCGTCTGTCTGTCTGTCCGTCTGTCCGTGTGTCCGTCTGTCCGTCTGTCCGTCTGTGGTCATTTACAAAAATGGCCATAACTCCCTCATTTCTCAACCTTTTTTCAAATTTCTTGAACTGAAATGTTTGTCTCGGCAAGACCTAACACCCTGTTTAATCGGAATTAGGATAACGCACAGTACTTCCAAGATATTTGCATTTTTAGTGTTTTCTATTTTATTTTTTTCCGGCCGCAAAAATGAACCGATTTGAGCGTTCTTGGTCTTAAAATATTTGTTTTACCTTGCAGAATATGTGGATATTTTTTACATTCCGAAAATGTGGCGTTTTTTCATTTTGGGCGAATTTTGAAATTTTAATACTGAATTTTTTGATATTTTTGACCTAAACACTTACAAAAGCAGTCAAAATATGATCAAATTGTGTCACAATTTTACGTTTCAAAATATGGAAGTATTGTGTGTTATCTACGCACCACTGGTTTTTAATAAACCTTTACCTAGTGTGCCTACCACATGGATAATTTATAAGTTATTTAGATGAGTTAAAAACTGAAACCTGAATCTTGGATCTGGGCACTGAAATTATAAAAAACTTTTTTCCATTATTTTTGTACAATAATCCTGATTGTTTTTTATAGTGATCCGGTTTTTGACTGGAGTCGTAATATGCCGTGAAAAAAAAAATGATTTGCGGGCAGTCAACTGTAATTTCCTACCATTGAAAGGTCTTGACCTTCGATTTTGGCATTTCAAGGGTATAAAATTCAACCATATTAAAGGATGAGCATCAAAATGATATTATTTTTGGAGTGCACAGTTTTTCGAGAAAAATCGACATGGACCGCAAAATATCAATTTTCGAGAAACATCGACGCCACATTATCCAGTGGCGTCAAAACTCGGTGGCAACAAACATGCATTTTCATGGCGTAGATAATCGACCATCAAACATCGATCATCAAACGTAGATTTTTGATCTTCAAACATAGATCATCGATCATCAACCATCGATCATCGACCTTCAAACATCGATGATCAAACAAAGTTATTTGATCTTCAAACATAGATAATCGATCATCAAACATCGGCCATCACTCATCAATCATCGACCAGCGATCATCGACCATAGAATATCGATAATTGACCATCAAACATCGATTATTAATTATCGAACATCGATCATCGATAATCAAACATCGTACATTGATCATTAAATATGGATCGTAGTTTATTGACTTACAAATATTTATATTGATCATTGACCATCAAGCATCAATAATCAAACATCGACCATCAAACATCGATCATCAAATATCGATCATAGATTATCGACCATCAAACATCGTTCATCGACCAAAAAACATTGATCATCATCGTGGAGAAAAATCCATGTTGGTGAAACATCGATGTCAGAGAAACATTGATGTTGGAGAAACATCGATGCCGGAGAAACATCAACCGTAAAACATCGATATTGGAGGAACTCAGATGACAGAAGAACATGAAACATCGATGTTGGAGAAACATCGGTGTCGGTGAAACATCGATGTTGGAGAAACATCGATGTTGGAGAAACATCGATGTTGAAGAAACATCGATGTTGAAGAAACATCGATGTTGAAGAAACATCGATGTTGAAGAAACATCGATGTTGAAGAAACATCGATGTTGAAGAAACATCGATGTTGAAGAAACATCGATGTTGAAGAAACATCGATGTTGAAGAAACATCGATGTTGAAGAAACATCGATGTTGAAGAAACATCGATGTTGAAGAAACATCGATGTTGAAGAAACATCGATGTTCGAGAAACATCGATGTTCGAGAAACATCGATGTTCGAGAAACATCGATGTTGGAAAAACATCGATGTTAGTGAAACATCAACCATAAAACATCAATATTGAAGTAAAATCGATTTCAGAGGAACATTGACCATAAAACATCATTATTGAGTAACATCGATGCTGAAGAAACATCGACCTTCAAACATCAGCATTGAAGTAACATCGATTCCGGAGAAACATCGACCATGAAACATCGATGTTGGAGAAACATCGGTGTTGGCGAAACATCGATGTTGGAGAAATATCGACCATAAAACATCAATATTGAAGTAACATCGACCATAAAACGTCAGTATTGAAGTAACATCGATGCTGGAGGAGCTCTCATGACGAAAGAACATCGACCACGAAACATCGATATCAGGAAACATCGACCATAAAACATCGAAAATTAGCCAGCAATAGAGTTGTACGAGATTCTTGGTGACAGAAAATCAGGGGCAGAATCGACAAAGTTGGCTCTCACTTGGGCTACCTAGCATTTGAGTTTCTCATTTAACTCACCCCCTTCCATCCCCTCGAGGTGCTCGATTCACCATCAAAGGGTGGCAGGTCGTCTGCGGCAGCGCCCCCTAGTGGAATAATTGACCTCCGTCACGGATGCTCTCCCTCTCATCCCCGTTTTATGGTAAAATAAATATGTACGGCAAAATCCGACGGAATAATTTTACAAGGGTAAACACAAAAATGAACAAACAAACGCCTCACTCTTTTAACAGCTTTCGTCGTTTTGTTGCTATACGATGAATTAGTCGTGCAAAAAATCTGTTCATTTTCGCCTCGCAAAATAAATATTGACCGGAAAATGTTGAATTTTCTAATTGATCCACATGTGTACTCTAGAGTGAGCTGATACGCTGTCTAGTGCGGTGATATGGGCGTACAAATGTGGGTGCACAACAATGCGGGCTCTGTCCTACGTGAGCCCTCAAGATTTCAAGGCTAAAATTGACGTCGGCCGCTGAATTGAACAGTGTCCCAAACTTGGCGTAAAACAAATTTGGGCGTAAAGCAGCTGGACCGAAAATGGAACAAATCGCCGCCAGCCGCATCCTATCCAAGATACGATTGTTTAAAGTTCATTTTTTAGAAAACCCTACTTTGTATAATAAAAACCGTCATTTCTCCGGTTTAAAACAAATTTTTTCAACTTTTGAGTGGGTTTTTGAAATCAGCGTTAAATTTCCTTCGAGCCAAGTGTACCATCGTAGCCAAAGAATAACTTCTACGCACCGCAATTGCGGTTCAAACGTCAAAAATTGAAAAAATAGTTTTTCCTTGGAGTACTTGTGCGTTACCTGGATTTCAAAAAAACGTGCCGGAGGCTGTCAAATTTTGGGAAAACTTGCCCACTCAATCAGCTTCTGATGATTTGGTCGAACTTGCGATTGTCTTTCGATTTTATGACGAAATTCGAGTTCGAATGCCGAAAAACAATGGGAACTAATGTCTAAAAGATGCGTTTTTGTTATTCCAAGAACAGGCAAGAGTAGAAAAAGGTGGTATGATGCTTCCATGTTGATATTATCAGCCCTCATCAGGGGTCAGAGCGCTTTCGCCTGCACGGCCTTCCTCAGGAGCCATTACCAGTGCCAACTCTAGGACATTGGGCTATACAAAAACAAAATTTCAATATCGGGCAAAAAATTTAATTTCGATGGCATAATAATTTAAAATTCAAACTGCCTCAAAAAAAAAAAAAAAAAAAAAAAATGGTCACCTGCGATCTCAATAATTAACCTCAATTATTGAGGTTAACGCTCACCTTTTCGAGTTTCCAGATGGAAAATTGCTTCCACTTATCGTCGACTCTGTTCCTCCGCTGCGACGACCCATCAGACGTGTCAGAGGATCGCTCTCTCTTTCTGTCAGAGGGTCGTCCCGTCGGATATCGGCCATGGTTGCCAACCCCTGGGGAGAAGTTGGCGTCCCAGTTTAACCAACAGTATCACAGCTTTCCATTGTATTTGTATCGCATTGTGCATTCTGGGAGGCCAGTTCTACCTGAACAGCGCAACTGGTCAGTCGTATTCGGTCGCGAATTGCAATTTTTGACAAAATTAGACTTTCCGATCGAATTTAGCCTGTGAACATGACGATGAAACGGTCTGAAGCTATTATGGAAATCGAAGCCATTTTTGCGGCATCGTCTTCCCCCGATGAAGACCCTGAGGTGAGAGAAATCTTTTTTTTTTTGGTAAGGGCTATGTATAGGTACGCTTTTTTGCCATTTTTGGACATTTTACCATTTACCATCATCCTGTTTAACCTGAATTTTTATTGCTGACATTACTTCCGCGATATTGATACTTTTGGTGTTTACTATTTTACGTTTTCTGACCATAAAAAGAAACAAATTTGAGCTTGACAACAAATTTGAATTGATTGACAAAGAATTTGAAGCTTGAACACAAATTGGGCTTAGATCTATTCATTTTAGCATACCCATTACCACAATATGACAAAAACATGATACTAAGCCGGCGGGAAGAGTTGTGCCGAAATATCAGACATGAAATCCCGGATTTGAACTCATGTTGCGGGTCGTTGGCGTGTTTTCCGTGTTCGTCGACTATGTAGTGGTAATCGCCTTAGACTGTATTCCATCAGGTTCCAGGCTCTATTTGATCCTAACAGAATCATCTGAAGGGAGATCCAGTGACAATGACTCGAGCACCTCCATTCGTAGGATAACGAGCTATGTCGCTAGTCGAGATCGCGAATTTCCGAGGTCATATTTCGAAAATGGAAATTTTTCAAGATTTATGTGAAATCGAAAATCGTCGGGATTCGATTGAGAATCCAATCTTTGAGTTATTCGCTTGTAAAATCAATAAAAAGAAGAAATAATTAAAAAGGTATCGGTGGATTTGAGAAAATTTGAGTTTCTTTACGTGTAAAATGTGGTATAAATCATAAATTTTCACATTTTCCAATAGTTAATGTTACGAATTTTTATTTTTATTTAAAATTTGCGTCATTTGTATTGCAAGTGATTTCTTGAATGTGAAAATTCCAATCGATGCACTTCATATATCATCCATCATTCTTCATTGGAGTCAGGGATGAATGGGCGCATTCATGTCTGATAAGTAACCGAGCGTTTTGAAAGCTCGCCAGAACTTGAATGTGATGCCACTACAGCTGGAAACACCGGCCGGATACGGACGTCAAGGGTGAAAACAACCAGATACGGAGAAACACCGCTGAGTGATTATACTGCTGATTGTACAAGAGCTTGGGGGCGAATATACTTTTGTTTTACCATAAGGACCATTTTCCATACCCGAAATATATTTACAACTAGTGAATAATGTAAATTTCGAAAAGGTATTTTTCTCACCTCAGGGGTTTATTATTCGCTGGTTTGTTTAATTTTTACCTTAAGATCTTTGAAAACTAGTCTAATATTATTTTATAGGTAATTGAGTACAAATTCTTGACATTGGATTACATTCCTATAGTTATTTATGCACTCATGTAACACTACATCCAAAAATCAAATTGCCATTTTTCTTCGGCATTTATTAAATAAAAATTTTTATTGACAGAAATATTTAAACGGTTCAAATTTAACATAACACACACAAATTTAACATTTAAACGTTCGCGGGAACACAATATTTCTTTATATATAAGGAAATCGAAAAGAAAAGCCTGTAACTTTTGAACGAAGAAAGGTACCGATCTGGACGGCGGACGGTGGACGGCGGACGGTGGACGGCGGACGGTAGACGGGGGACGGCGAACGGCGGACCGTGGACGGAGGACGGTGGACGGTGGACGGCGGACGGCGGACGGTGGACGGCGGACGGACAGATATTTTTTTATTGCAGATTTGGATTCTGCACTCTTTGACACGTAACATTATCAGGTTAGGTTAGATCAATTTTTTTCTTGGGTGATTACAATAGTTAATTATTGAATATTCATCCGAAATATTAATCTTAGTTTAACATTGGGTTTAAAATTTAACAAATCAATTAAACCAGTACATTAAGAAAATTTTCTCCTCATTTCACGTCACGGGGATTGTTCGAACGAATAATCAGCTACAGCAATTATATTTCAAATGATAACAGCAAGATTATACCGAAATGCTGATCCTGTCCTGACAAATGTCGAATTTCCATTTGTGTAATGTATGCCGCTTGATAAATAATGTACATCTGCCGCTGACGGGCCGGGGAGCGATAGCCGTTTCCCGACCTCGGCGGACTTTCCCGACTCGAAACATTTCCCAACATCGGGGAAAGCCTGGGAAATTCCGAAATGCCTTTTTTTCTGCATTGAAATCTTTTCCCTCGGATTTCGTCCGTCGCCGCCGCTCGTAAATCTGAGCCCCTTCTGTTCGGACTCGAAACTCATCCGCCATTTTCTGTTGTTTTTTTCTTTACATAATTCATGACAGTCGCTTTTAAGAAACGCAAGTCCCCGAGTTGTCTTCGGAGAATTTCCCTCCGGGAAAGTTTCATTTTTCCATGGTCAGTATACGAGCGTTAAAATACGAATTGTACATTTTTTCCGCCCTTTCGAATTTGTATTTTTCGCTTGTTGGGTCGACGAGCGGAAAATTCGAAATTCCATGGCCCCGGGAAAGTTTAAAGCGAGGCAATTATGGAGAAGCCCGGTTTTATATGCTGAAGAAACTTCGATGTTCGAATAAAAATATTTTTCCGATATCCTGAACGTTTTACATGATTAAATCGTCTAGGAATACTATCGATTTATGCAGGCAAGGTCGGGTCGTATTTAAATGTTCTTCAAGTGCTTCAAGTGCTAGTTACAAAAAAATCGCCTGCAAAACTTCAAATGTTATCGTTGAATTTGTATGTCAGCGATCTAAATGATAAGAGGACTTAGTCGAAGGGGGCTTAGAAATATTCGACAAATACAAGGAATCAATATAAAATAGAATTGGCTCCTCTGAATTTGAGAAATATTTTTATTACAGATAAATCTCAGCCCATCCTAGACTGATCTCGAATTAACATAGAAAACAACCAGTGGTGCGTAGATAACACACAATACTTCCATATTTTGAAACGTAAAATTGTGACACAATTTGATCATATTTTGCCTGCTTTTGAAAGTGTTTAGGTCAAAAATATCAAAAAATTCAATATTAAAATTTCAAAATTCGCCCTAAATGGAAAAACGCCACATTTTTGGAATGTGAAAAATTTCCACATATTCTGCACGGTAAAACAAAGATTTTAAGACCAAGAACGCTCAAATCGGTTCATTTTTGTGGCCGGAAAAAAATAAAATAGAAAACACTAAAAATGCAAATATATCGGAAGTACTGTGCGTTATCCAAATTTCGATTAAACAGGGTGTTAGGTCTTGCCGAGACAAACATTTCAGTTCAAGAAATTTGAAAAAAGGTTGAGAAATGAGGGAGTTATGGCCATTTTTGTAAATGACCACAGACGGACAGACGGACAGACGGACAGACGGACAGACGGACTAACGGACTAACGGACACACGGACACACAGACACTTGTTCAGGAAGTGATTCTGGGTAAATGTGTATAAGAAAAAGTTTTTTCTGAAGCTCCGTTCCGATTCTCGATTTTAGGACGATCACAATACTTCCATTTACTCTGTAAATATGGAAGTAAAAAAAAGCCAATGACGAGTAAATGGGTAGTAGGTAATTTTTTAGACAATAAGGGCTGAACATCCTTCAAAAAATGGCTAGGACACCCCCTTCTTCGAAAAAGGGCTAGGAAAAAGGGCTGATGGGTTAAAACCAACAGTTTAGCTAAAATTTAATAAAATCCATTTCAACGTTTTTATGCTGGTTTGGCTTTAATCTGAAGCAGTTTACGTTCACCTGAAGCTAGATGAACAGTACATTGGTAGATAAACCAACCCTTCAAATTCCACAGGTGTCATTTTCCTCCTTAGGTACTGCCGTCAAAAATATCGGACAGAAGGGAACATTTTTGTGTTAAAAAAAAAACGAAAAACGAGAGGTAAAAGCAGAAAAATGAAGGAATCTTATAAATGGACCGCGAAAAATTGAAGGGCCTTGGGTTCAACCATTTTTTTGAAAAAGAGAAAAAACCTGGGAGCTTTTCGCCCAAAAAGGAGATTCACCCCTTTTAAGAGCTGAATCTGGCAACACTGACTGCTGCTTTTCAGCAAATGGAGTAATCGTTAATTTATTAATTGGAAGCTTTAACGAGCAATGGAGTTTAATAGGATCAGCTGCTCCGTCTGTACCCTGACGGCACCCATCAGTATTGATCAGCTGAGTTCGTGGGGTAGGACATCCCCTGTTAACCACTAATGAGGTTCGACGTTGTATGGCAATGGACAATCGCCCCGTTTGCCACAACATTGTTCGCGAGGTGGTGAGGGCTGTCCCGCTGATTGAGATTGAGTTGGACATCTCGGACAACAAACACAAAAGTTGGGCTGCTGGAAAATAATCAATTTTTCTATATACGTAAAACATTTGCATTAGAAAGCACACAATATGGGATAGGGACGAATTGTCTGTTTTTTTGGTTTATTATTCAATACTAAACGACTATATTGATGGTTTTGATTGTTATTTAATAATAAACCATTTTAATCACTCAAAAAATTCAAATCAATACTCCACTAATGTAGAGACGATATACTTCCTATAGGAAGTGAAATTTTAATTGAAAGTACAATTGAGGCGCATTTCAAAAGGCTCGATCCACGTTTTTCCGAAATTCACTTTTTCCCATTTTTCCCAAGTTCATGATCCATTCCACGACCCTGCAACCAGTAATGGACCAAATCCGGTTCAATCAGATTGGAAAAATCTCAATCTTCAATAGTATGCTTCATGGGAAAACATTTTTGTTTTTCCTGGAAGATGTTCTCATTTGGATTGAGCCGGTTTTGAGGCGAGTTCAATTGTTTAATAATATTGGTTTTAATGTTTTTCAGTTAAACTGGTTTTTATTAACAAGAGGCGTAATAATAGTAGTTTTAATAGCTTTTTGATTAATGGCTAGAAATTCTTAAATCTATTTCCAGTAGGCACACAATTTGACCAAATAAACTCAATTTCTCTAACAATTCGAACCTAGCCCAATCATGATCTTTGGGAGTTTTGTATTTTGTTAGAAAAGAATCCATGTCTTCGAAATTGTTTCCCTCAAACTATGTTTTATTGAAATCTTGATATTTGATAATATATAAATACCAATAATTGATAATATTGATATTTGATCGAAATATGGCGCAAGTTCTTCATGATGTACTGGCCTATGAACGCAGTGATGCCAACCCATGAGTAAGCTTTTTCCCACATAATTTCCCACACATGAGCTGAATTTCCCATAAAAAAATCCCTCGCAAAGCCTAAATTTCCCTCGCATGCTTTTACGCATTTTATATCTATTTACAAGGAAAAGATCACTTTGTAGGGGTCTTAGGCCCTCTTTCCGTGCGTTTAAGAGATAATTTAGTTGCCGCGCTGGCCTTAGGTTGGCTGCATTGCAGAAACAGTGGGAACTCGCTCGCTCGGTTTTGTAGAAGGCTGTGATCGACGACAACAACAACATGAGCAGCATTCATATACGGCAAAGGCAAAACATCGTGTTGTTGTTTGCTCGTCTCGTTTGAGAGGAAAAGGAAAGCTGTGACGAGAAGTGGGAAAATCTTACTAAATCCTTACAAGGAGGGGGGGGGTCGAAAAATCCGAAAAATGTTCTTTCGACTTTATTTAATCTACCGTAATGCTCGGAAATGGAACTGTCAACTGAAGTTTAGGTTGGAGATAACCTTGCTTTGATTTAGATTATGATTGCTGTTTTGTATGATTTATATTGTTCTAGACCCCAGGCGAAAGTAGACCTGATTGGTTACAAAGCAAGATCGTGGACGAGTTATCCATTAGTTAAAAGCGAGTTTTTAGAATATTTCCCTCACGCGGCAAAAAATTCCCTTTTTCCCTCGCCTTTCCCACGGGCTTCCAAATTTCCTTAATTATGGGATTTTTTCCCTCGGTTGGCATCACTGTATGAACGTGAAAAAAGTCATCCAAAAAAATAAATCACGCATTAAAAGAGGTAAGTACTGCGCGTTATCCGGGCATCCTCGAATAAAATCTAAAAACCGACCACAGGCAGTGCAATATTCGGATCGGACGAGAAAAACGGTATAATTTCGGCTGCTCGGGGCCGAATAGTCGATATTTATTTGGCCGCTCTGTTTGTTCCAATCTGTTTGTTTGTGAGACTGTGGCCGCGGGGGAAAATAGCGAGAAATCCGCGCGTCGGCTTCAGAAGAGGTACGCACAATCGAGAGTTGGAGGGGGGGACGGCCTCTGTGAAGGTTCCCAACTGTTAACCGGAATTCCAGCTGAAAAGCAGACCGTTAAACGACCGGGTTTATTCGGCGATTATTTTTGGTACGATCGTCATCGCTTATCGGGGCGTTGTCCGCCGCAAAAGGAAAAATTTCACGAACGGATGCTCCTCGAACAATTCATTGATTTTTGCTGTCATTGATGGGATCAGACGTATGTCCCAAAACGTCTGTTCATGCGCGCCGGGCTTGAATTCTTTTGTAGCGTCAAACGTTAGATTGTGATACGATTTTTTCACAAAAACCAATGACTCTATCGCTTTTTTTTAAGCTGACCTTACAATGGATTAACTATTTAAGTGAGCTATTATTCCATCCGCACCTCATTTTTCATAACAGCTCAAATCTCCATCAACTCGAGGGTCGGAAAAGATGGGGGTGAACTCTTAGCGGCGAAAAACAGCCATCTAATTAAAAAGCGGAGCAAAATTAATTAGGAGCACTCGAGTTGAGTGGTGAAGCTGTCCACAGATGATAAATTAAGTAGTACCCGCAAACAAATTCTTCTTCCTGGAACTGCCTTCTTTTCAACTCCCCGTCCGATGCTCGAACACTTTCGGTCGGCTGAACAAGTTCCTAAGGCTTTTCCACGCTAGTAGTTTATACGATTTTCGCGAAATATCTCCGATAAGAAAATTTCATCGACTTTCTGCCGCTGATTTCACCGCATTATGGAATACCAGGTCGAGCGGAGAATTTTCCAAGTGGAACTTCGAATTTCCCAACGAATTTGAGCATTTTAAAATTAATTTGAGAATTTCCAGAAAATTTTTCAAAAAAGTTGGAAATTCTCTGAACATAATTAGGAAGATGGCGGAGAAGAAGCGATGCCAGAGTTGGCGCAGCAGATACGATGTTGGAGAGGGTGGAGCTAGAGCAATTCTAAAAGTAGTGCAGCAAAAAGCAATGTTGGAGCTGGCGCAACAAAAGCAACGCTGGAGCTGGAGTGGAGCAATTTTGGAGCAGGAGCAGCAAAAGCAATGCTGGAGCTGGTGCAGGAAAAGCAATGCTGGAGCTGGTACATTAAAAGCTACGCTGGAGCTGGCGAAACCAAAGCAACGCTGGAGCTGGAGCAGGAGCAATGTTGGAGCTGGTGGAGCAGGAGCAACGCTGGAGCTGGAGCAGCAAAAGCAGTGCTGGAGCTGGTGCAGGAAAAGCAATGCTGGAGCTGGTACATTAAAAGCTACGCTGGAGCGGGCGCAACAAAAACAACCCTGGAGCTGGAGCAGCAAAAGCAGTGCTGGAGCTGCTATAGCAAACGCTATGCTGGAGCGGGCGCAACAAAAGCAACGCTGGAGCTGGAGCAGCAAAAGCAGTGCTGGAGCTGGTGCAGGAAAAGCAATGCTGGAGCTGGTACATTAAAAGCTACGCTGGAGCTGGCGAAACCAAAGCAACGCTGGAGCTGGAGCAGGAGCAATGTTGGAGCTGGAGCAGCAAAAGCAGTGCTGGAGCTGGTGCAGGAAAAGCAATGCTGGAGCTGGTACATTAAAAGCTACGCTGGAGCTGGCGAAACCAAAGCAACGCTGGAGCTGGAGCAGGAGCAATGTTGGAGCTGGTGGAGCAGGAGCAACGCTGGAGCTGGAGCAGCAAAAGCAGTGCTGGAGCTGGTGCAGGAAAAGCAATGCTGGAGCTGGTACATTAAAAGCTACGCTGGAGCGGGCGCAACAAAAACAACCCTGGAGCTGGAGCAGCAAAAGCAGTGCTGGAGCTGCTATAGCAAACGCTATGCTGGAGCGGGCGCAACAAAAGCAACGCTGGAGCTGGAGCAGCAAAAGCAGTGCTGGAGCTGGTGCAGGAAAAGCAATGCTGGAGCTGGTACATTAAAAGCTACGCTGGAGCTGGCGAAACCAAAGCAACGCTGGAGCTGGAGCAGGAGCAATGTTGGAGCTGGAGCAGCAAAAGCAGTGCTGGAGCTGGTGCAGGAAAAGCAATGCTGGAGCTGGTACATTAAAAGCTACGCTGGAGCGGGCGCAACAAAAGCTACGCTGGAGCTGGCGCAACAAAAGCAACGCTGGAGCTGGAGTGGAGCAATTTTGGAGCAGGAGCAGCAAAAGCAATGCTAGAGCTGGTGGAGCAAGAGCAATGCTTAAAGTGGTGCAGCAAAAGCAATGCTGGAGCTGCTATAGCAAACGCTATGCTGGAGCGGGCGCAACAAAAGCAACGCTGGAGCTGGAGCAGCAAAAGCAGTGCTGGAGCTGCTATAGCAAACGCTATGCTAGAGCTGGTGCAACAAAAGCAATTCTGCAGCAGGTGCAAGGTCTACGAAAATAGGAACCAATGTTTCAGAGCAATGGGAGAGTAAAACGCGAATTTCGTAGTCAGGACGTGACCGACAATTTTCTGTCCAACTATGACCAATTTTTGGAAAAATGCTCACAGACGGACACACAGACACTTGTTCAGGAAGTGATTCTGAGTGAAATTGTAAGAGAATAAGTATTCTTCCGAAGATCGGTTTCGATGTACTTACCAAAACTGAATCGCCATGCAAGTGCAATGCACTTAGTGCATGGAACAACAAGTGTGCAGGTACAAAGTTTTGGTACAACGTTTTGAAGTTATTAATTGGACCAAAATTCGGAGCGAAATTGAGGGGAAATAATTTTCGACGGCTCGAAAGCAATTCACTTTATGCCTCGTACCCGTCTCATCAAAGATAAAGCAATCTTGATAAAGGTGGATCTCGGGGAGGCAGCCCCAAGTGATGCCAGATCGGTTATCGCCGGCGACAGCTGCCGCAAGACGGATTCCCCTAATTAAAATCGAGCAAATTAATCAGCCGGGAGTGGGAGGCACTTGTCGTCGAGGTCGGCGACCCTCGCACAAAAGCGCAAGATTCGGAGGAAAATCTTCGAAATTACGCTGTCACGTGGGAGAATTTATTACGATATTAATGCTGATATCGTACAATTAACACGGAGATATTCCAAGCACCCCCATCACCCCCATCAAAACCATTACCAACACCAACCTCAACACCACCGGCATCTACCAAGACCAAACGTCGACACCGCCATTGACATAAACACTGCCACCAATACAAACATTACCAACTCCAGCACAACCAGCACCAACACCACCAGTACTGACACCAACATACCGACACCATCACCAGCACCAACATCATCACCAGCGCCAATGCCACCACCTTCGCCAACGCCACCACCAGTACTACCACCACCACCACCACCAATATCGCGAATAGCACCAACCCCACCACCAAAGACCTCACCAACATCACCACCAGCAATACCTTTTTGATAAATACACCAATCTCGATGAAAATTATTAAAATCTCACTGATTTTCGTTCTTTTTCGAAATTTTATTCAGGATTTCCGCCATTTCTAACATCGTATTGGTCTAGCGTATGCCACGCGCAGATCGCTCTGAACTCTTCGTCTTCTTCGGCGGTGAACGGGTGACGCCAAAAGAAGAAAACGTAGTCCAAAACGGCATTGACGAAGGAAACATTGCACAGATCCTATGGGACAGTTTTCAATTCGGCGATTATATTTTCATGCTTCTGATGAGCCACGATCGTAGGATCGATATTTGGGAATTTGCTTTTAAAATGTATAAACCTATGCAAAAAACTCAGAAATTTCTTCTTTTTTTTTATTCAAAAAATGTCAAATACCTTGAGCCGGTGGAGGCCTTTTGTTTTACGAAGTAGGCCCTGACAACTGCCGAGGCCGGTGTGAGACAGAGGATCGAAGCAAAGATTCGATATGAAATGTCTCGTCCCCTCTTCGTTCCACAATTGCTTCAATTCAGCACCGGTGGTAGCGTTGCGTAAATTTTCGCACACGTCTGCAAAAAGTGAATTGAAAAAACAGTACAAATTTCAGAAAATTAGAGCGCGCTTTTTGAACTAGCTTAGGAATTTTCCCACAATGTCCTACAATAGTTATCTGTTTGAGAGTGGTTCTTCAATTATTTCCCACCTGGCAGGAACGGTAACTCAGAGAAAAACACGTTTGATATTATTTAAAAGAGAACTCTTTGAACCTTTCTACGTAAACCTTTCTACCTTCAAAGGTTCTCGTTAAGAAAAAACTCCTCATTCCTCCAGCGTCCAATAGGGGCTTTGTAAAAGTGCGCAAAGCCAAAACGATCGTCTCTAATCAAATTTGTCAAGAGTACGAGTTTTTTAAAAATATGTTAGAGCCAGACGTATTTTGATTTCTGTTGTGTTTTAAAATTTGCGTAGTGAGTTTTTTATATTTTTGACCTAAACAGCCTCAAAAACAGTCAAAATACGATCGAATGGTGTCAAAAATGTACTTATAAGAATATGAAAGTATTGCGTATTATCTGCGCACCACTGGCTTTATATTTTTGACCTAAACATCCTCAAAAGTAGTCGAATTATAATCAAATTGTGTTGAAACGTTACGTATCAAAAAATGGAAGCATTAAATACTTCTAGTTTTGACAAAAAATTTGTGTTTTTTCCGCACCTTAAAAATGAAAGAAGTTGAATTCTTCCTGGACCTCCTATCCTATTTTTAACCTAACAGCCTCAAAAGTAGTCAAAATATGATCAAATGGTTTCAAAACGTTACGTATCACAATATGAAAGTATTGTGTGTTATCTATGATATAGATAAAAATCCTCAAAAGCAGTGTCGACGAAGATACCAGTTTTTTCTATCTAGATATAGATAGGATATTTTACTATAAAAATATCTAGATCGGATACAGATACTCACAAAGTATCTGTATCTGAGATACAGATACTGGCAATATATCCAATTTAGATACAGATACCTCATCGCCGACGTCGGGCCAACGTCGGAACGCCGACGTCGGGCCAACGTCGGAACGCCGACGTCGGGCCAACGTCGGAACGCCGACGTCGGGCCAACGTCGGAACGCCGACGTCGGGCCAACGTCGGGACGCCGACGTCGGGCCAACGTCGGAACGCCGACGTCGGGCCAACGTCGGGACGCCAACGTCGGGCCAACGTCGGGACGCCGACGTCGGGCCAACGTCGGGACGCCGACGTCGGGCCAACGTCGGGACGCCGACGTCGGGCCAACGTCGGGACGCCGACGTCGGGCCAACGTCGGGACGCCGACGTCGGGCCAACGTCGGGACGCCGACGTCGGGCCAACGTCGGAACGCCGACGTCGGGCCAACGTCGGAACGCCGACGTCGGGCCAACGTCGGAACGCCGACGTCGGGCCAACGTCGGAACTCCGACGTCGGGCCAACGTCGGAACGCCGACGTCGGACCAACGTCGGAACGCCGACGTCGGACCAACGTCGGAACGCCGACGTCGGGCCAACGTCGGGACGCCGACGTCGGGCCAACGTCGGGACGCCGACGTCGGGCCAACGTCGGGACGCCGACGTCGGGCCAACGTCGGGACGCCGACGTCGGGCCAACGTCGGGACGCCGACGTCGGGCCAACGTAGGAACGCCGACGTCGGGCCAACGTCGGAACGCCGACGTCGGGCCAACGTCGGAACGCCGACGTCGGGCCAACGTCGGAACGCCGACGTCGGGCCAACGTCGGAACGCCGACGTCGGACCAACGTCGGAACGCCGACGTCGGACCAACGTCGGAACGCGGACGTCGGGCCAACGTCGAAACGCCAACGTCGGGCCAACGTCGTAACGCCGACGTTAGGCCAACGTCAAAACGCCGACGTATTTTGACCTAAACACTCTTAAAAGCAGTCAAAATATGATCAATGTGTGTCACACTTTTACGTTTCAAAATATGGAAGTATTGTGTGTTATCTACGCACCATTGGTTTAAATCTATAATAGGTATAGGTTTTAAGTGCCGTGTCATCTGATTGCAGTATGGAATATTTCAAGAACACTTACAAGTGTTACAAGTAACTGTATTGTAGTTGCGACATTTGACAAATTTCAAGCGTTCTACTACACAGAATTCAGTTTTTTCGGGTTATAATTGTCGGTTTCATAGTGATCTAGGGTAGGCGATATATGAAATGAAAAAATGCTATAACTGTTGATATTTTTTCTAAATTATCATTAAAATATGGCATTTATTATGTTTGGTATGTCAATCAATTGGAGATAATTTTGCGTGTCTCGACGGATCTTGAACGTGAACCTTTTATTTCAATTTACAGCCGCGCAGTATAGAAAAATTTTCTATACTGCGCGGCTGTAAATTGAAATTTAATTGAACATTTAATGTTATCTAAGTTAGATAAAAATTAGATACAGATACCCATTTTTTATATCTAGATAGGATACAGATACGTGGGACGCAATTTTATCTAGATACAGATACAGATACAAAATTTTCGGTATCTATATCTATTTTAGATACAATTTAGATACAATATCTAGATACCGTCTACACTGCTCAAAAGTAGTCGATATATAATCAAATTGTGTCAAAACGTTATCATAAGATGGAAGTATTTTGTGTTTTCTGTGCACCACTAGTTTTAAATATAAGCACCTTAAAAATGAAAGAAGTTGAATTCTTTCTGAACCTCTTGTCCTATTTTTGACCTCAACAGCCTCAAGAGTAGTCAAAATATGATCAAATGGTGTCAAAACGTTACGTATCATAAGATGGAAGTATTTTGTGTTTTCTATGAACCGCTAATTTTAAATAAAACCATCTTAAAAATTTAACAAATTCTTCACCTCCTATCCGATTTTGACTTCCGCAATATTCCCATCTACACAGTAAACTCGAGGAAGTAGAAACGGACGAATGGAATTAATAAATCAAGGGGTCGGTCGAGGAAGAAAAACGAGCGGAGTTGATGAACGAGGCGGCGACTTACACGCGATGGCCGGGCCGAGAGGTTCGCGGTGGCGCGCCTGGCGCGCGTTGACCGTCCGGCGGCCGAAAAACTTGAGCCGTCCACCGGCCACCTCCCACATTCGGAACGAGGGTAGACTCCTATCGCAGGCAACGGCCAATTCATCTTCCCGACTTACTTCGGAGCGACTTTCTTCCTGGGGGTCCTGGAACGTGAAGATAAGTAACTGGCAGGGATTCCGGGGTGAAGACGTTTATTTGATTTATACGGGTAAACGGACCGCCTGTAAACAAATTTGTCACCGTAGATGGTGTATTGGATTAGGATAAATTGGTATCTTGAGTGCGCATTCTTGCACGAAAAATCACCTATAAATTTCCTACTCATTACAAGAAGTTCCTATCATAACCAATCGTAACTTTAACAAAAATAAAGAAAAACCTTTGAAACGGTATTAAAATTAAATACAGTAGGTAAACTTGCTTCTTTAATGATATTTTGTTGTGGTCCATTTACATAGCAGAAGTCTAGACTTGTAAATCTCGAAAACATGAGCCAGCCAAGTCGCACTCGAAAAACTAACCCATTTCAGAACACTTTTCACTTTTTTGCATAAAAGTCATTAAAGAAAAGGCTTTACGCTGGAACTCTATATTGCCATTTTAAAAGTAGATTAAATTTTCTACAATTCAAGTTCTGACGGAGCTCTGTAGCTACCGTAGTTCAGGAGATACAGCTCTGCGAAAACTGCTACTTTTTCCAAAAAGCAGAATTTCCAAGTTTGGACCTCGTTTTACGTATGTATTCGCACTAGGATGAGTCCTGCACGAAATTTTCTAGAAACAATGTTGAGACCACTTACGTAGCAAAAATCTAGATTTGCAGCGCTCAAAAACTTGAGCCAGCCAAGTAGCAGGCGAAAAACTACAACACTTCAGAACGCTTTTTAGTTTTTTGCATAAAAGTCATTGAAGGAAAGGGTTTAAGCTAAAACGTGTTATTACCATTTTAAAAGTAGATTAAATTTGCTACAATTTAAGTTCTGACGTAGCTCTGTAGCTACCGTAGTTCAGCAGATACAGCTCTGAGAAAATTGCTAGTTTTTCCAAAAAGCAGAATTTTCAAGTTTGGACCTCTATTTACGTTTGTATTCGCACTAGGACTCATCTTACATGAAATTTTCGAGAAACAATGTTGAGACGACTTACGTAGCAAAAATCTAAATTTGCAGCGCTCAAAAGCGTGAGCCAGCAGGGTCGCAGGCGAAAAACGACGACATTTCAGAACGCTTTTCAGTTTTTGGCATAAAAGTCATTAAAGGAAAGGGTCTAAGCTGGAACGTGTTGACACCATTTTAAAAGTAGATTAAATTTTCTACAATTTAAGTTCTGACGGAGCTCTGCAGCTACCGTAGTTCAAGAGATACAGCTCTGAGAAAATTGCTAGTTTTTCCAAAAAGCAGAATTTTCAAGTTTGGGCCTCGTTTTACGTATGTATTTGCACTAGGATGAGTCCTGCACGAAATTGTCGAGAAACAAGTTGAGACGATTGTATTACTATCATTTCATGCACCAATATTTGGTCCGAATTGTACCAATGACCAAAAAAAGTCCGAAGTAAGGAAATTTTGAATGAGTGATTCGGTTGGTGGTTTTTACGTTTGTTATTTTCTTCAGGACTTGTTAGTGTATACCTAGACAGTACCCAAACGTGAAGTATTATGCCTGCACACCGTCGGCTTCGAGGGGGGGGGGGGATGTCAACTTTCTCAAAATGGAGTTTCTCGTTTTCGCCCATGGTTTCCATATTTTACCCGCGTTCGACTCAAGTTTTGAAAACGGAATGAGGAGGGGGTCAATTCAATTTTCCGCCTCTGGCCCGGATGAAACACCTCGTAAACAGAGTGAACACTCCGAGGCCCAATGGTCTCCGTAGCTTGGAAATCCGATTAGAATTAACTTGGTAAACAGCGGAGAATGGCCTGGCGAAAATGGGTGCTGACTCGAAGCTTTTCCATCCCCCCCCCCACCCCCAACAAATTGCACCACCCCAAACCAGATAAAACCCATAGCAGATGAAGTTGGTGGAAAATAATTAAATCGTAGACCTCACCGGGTAGAACCGAAATGGAAGCTATTTCTCTCGCCGGTTTTGCGGATTCCGTTCCGCTCGCACATAAATCGCTTTCGTTCAACGAGAGATTGAAAGGAAAGATGTGCTCGCTCTTCGTCTTCGGCAAGAAAACCGTATTAGCCGAGGGGTAAGTAGTCGGTATTTGAATAATCCGACTGTTTTGGAATTTCGGAAACACCCCGAAATCTCACCGGTTTGATTTATGCGGCCGTCTTCGCGGGACCGCGGCCGAAAATTCCACGGGGAACTCCCAAATGCCCAGCCTACATGGAGTCAGTTGGTTTCGTGCGAACAGAATGTTGCAACTCAAACTGGAACACAAACTCAAACTGATACTCAAAGTCAAGCTCAAACTGATACAAAAATTCGATGCGATGCTGGCACTCAAAGTCAGACTTGAACTGAACCTCAAACTCCTACTGGTACTGAAACTCAAACTGAAACTGAGCCTCAAAGTAGAACTCAAACTGAAACTAAAATTCAAACTGATAATGGTCGAAGGAAACAAAAACTGAAACTCAAACTGGTTTTTAAACTCAAACCTCGTCGTCTGAAACTGAAACTCGTACTGATTTTCAGGCTCAAAGGTTGAAATAATGTAAACTCAAACTTAAACTGATCAAACTCGAACTGAAATCAAAACTCAAACACGAAAGTGATACTGAAACACAAACTCGGACTGAATTGATTCACTAACTCAAACCCATTCTCAAACTGGACGTCAAACTGAAACTTGAACTGGCGTTGCTCAAAGAAAAACGCAAACTTAGACTAAATATCAAACTTAGACTAGATATCAAACTGATGCTAAAACTCAAACTGATACTCAAACCCGAACTAAAAGCCAAATTGAAACTAAAACTTTAACTGGAACTAAACCTCACAATGGAACTAAAACCCAAACTCGAAGCGATTCTGACTCTAAAAGATAATCTGAAACTAAAACTGATACTTCAACTCAAACTCAAACTGAGTTTGATTTACAGTTTCATTGTCAATTCAAGTTTGATTTCCAGTCCAAGTTTGATTTTCAGCCCAAGTGTCACTTACACTCTAAAGTTGAATATCAGTTGGAGTTTGAGTTTATCTTTCTTTTGACCATAAAGTTTGAGTAACAGTTTCCGTTTAAGTTTGAGTTCGACACAGCTCAGTTTGAGTTTCAGTTCGAGTTTGAGTTAAAGTTGAGTTTCAGTTTGAGCATGAGGTTAAGTTCAAGTTTGAGTTTGATTTTCGATTTCAGTTTGATCTTCTTTCAGTTTGGTTCATTTCTTGTGACCTTTGAGTTTCAGTTCGAGTTTCAACTCGAATCAAACTTAAGTTTGAGTATGAGTTCAAGTTAACGTATGAATTTGACTTTCAGTTTCAGTTTGATTTCACATTTCTTGTGATCTTTGAGTTCAAGTTTAGGTTGAAGTTTCAGTTCGAGTTTGGGTTGAGGTTCCTGGTTGAGTTTCAGTTCGAGTTTGAGTTGAAGTTGAGTTTCAGTTTGAGTATGAGTTTAAGTTTATGTATGAATTTGATTTTCAGTTTCAGTTTGATTTCACATTTCTTGTGACCTTTGAGTTTGAGTATAGGTTCAGTTTGAGTTTGAATTTCAGTTCGAGTTTGGGTTGGAGTTTGAGTTTTAGTTTCAGTTTGAGTTTGCGCCCTGAGTATAGACTTCTCAATTTAACTTTGAGTTTGAGTCATTGTCAGTACGAGTTTCAGTTTCAGTATGGGTTTGGCTTTGAGTCGGTATCAGTTTGAGTTTGTTTATCTGTTCAAGTTTGAGTTTTATTTACAGTTTGAGGTTGAGTTACATTTCTAGTTCCAGTTTGAGGTTGAGTTTGAGTTCGACTTTGAGAATCAGCATCAATTTAAGTTTCTGTTTCAGTTTGAATTTGAGTTCAAGTATCAGCATCAGTTTGACCTCGAGCTTGCGCGTCTCAGTTTTCAGATTGAGTTAGATTTAAGTATGAGTTTGAGCTTGGGGATGCTCCTTAAACATCTCATTATACAAATAGGCTTTCCAAGATTTTTTTGGGATTTTTTCAAGCATGAGCTTTTTGGAACGTTCCAAAGTCATTGTTTTTTTTTCGGATTTTCGTGGTTTTTAAAATTTTTAATCAAGAGGCCAAAAAGTAGTTCAGGGTTGATTTAGCATGATGATAAATCGGATGATAAGTTCCTCGGATAAATAACTTCGGAAGTGCGTAAATTATTTTTATGCTATAGCAAAATATTTTGGTAACCTTTGAGAACGTTTTCACAAGCTCAAACGCCAAAGCGGCGCAAACCATACATTTTCCGCACATGCTCGGTTTGTTGTAGAGGTCCTGCCAATGCTCTTCGTACTCGTGTCCGTCCAATTTGAATTTGAATTTTTCTTCACGGTCGCCTTCTGATTCCGTGTGCAAACATGGAAGTGCGTCTTCTTTGTCAATTTGTGTCATTTTGAAATATTCGACTTCTGCCGCGGCTGAGATTTTCCACGCGTAGAGAATCAAGGCGATTTGAAAATGCATCGTTTTTCTGTTGTAAAAAGTTGTCCACCATTTGAAAATACTAAATTTGGTTTCCTAATTTTGGTCGAATGTCGCAAATTTGTAGAATGGGCCAAAAGAAATGAAAGGGGCTTTTGATGCTTTCGACAATTTATTGGTGCTAACTACTAAGCATGATTGTATCTTGGAATATTGTAAGCTTCACTTGTGAAGTGAAAGTTTTCGGGTTTTCGCCATTGTAGCCCTTCAGGAAATTTAATTTAAAGCGACTTTTGTTCCGAAGCATTTTTCAATCTGGCTGTTCCTTATGGCGGAAAACTCGAAATTGCCAAAATCTTCAAACACAGCCTGAACGCCTGAAACGAACTTAATGAAACTAGGCATCAAAATGTTTGTCTCTTTTGTGTGAATGCAGGAAAATTATCGAGAACTCGCAATTTCAAACATTGTAGCATTGAAGGCGTTTTTAAATTTTCAAATTAAATCGACGTTCGAGTTGTTGATAAATTTCAACTTTTGGAAATTTCCTGCTATTGCTGGGGGTCAAGACGAAAGTTTTAGTTTACACAAAATTATTTTCAGGCCAGCCGACTGACCCATGTTTGAGGGTTTGTGCAATTTTTCGATGTTTTTTTTTTCGGTTATCGTACTCAAGAATGTTTTTGACGTCAATGGGCATGGAAAATTCGAATTCTACGCTCAAAAATACATGAAATTGCACATGGCTGAACAATTGTTATCTTTCCGCGAAACAGCAGAAAAGGAAACCGGAGAAAATGTTATCAAAATCTTCATGCTCACCATCGGCAGGGAAAAAAAATCGGAATTTTCGCGGAAAACCTTCTATCCTGTGGTAATTGACCCGAAAAAACGTAAAAAATATATAAAAAAATTCAGAAGTATTTTCTGGATGCAAAAATCTTAAATTCTTATGTTGTTGCTCAACCAAATCCAGTAGGAAATACGTGTAATGCCAATTATAAAGACAAAATAATGATAATGTCGCGAAGTATTCAGGTACCGTCGGTTTTACTTTGGTAAGCATACCAGAGGTAGAAGTTTGATGATAAAATTCGCAAATTTCTTGCGTTCTACTTTGGAGTTGGCATAAAACGGGTTGATCTTTCGACGTAATGGTTCCTCGGGGATATGACAATCGTCCCTTTAGACGGTTGAGGAAGTTGAATCTCAAAATACCCCATTCGCTTATTCCGCACGAACTTCGGTTTGAATAAAGCGGAGATTTGTGTTAGCCCAACAGCAACACAGAAAGCTGTTTGCTTCTGCAGACATGAAGACCCCGGAGGAGCTCATTAGGCGAAATAGGCACCTTTGCGGGTTACCTAAAGCACACATCTCCTTTCGTAATATTCACACATGTACACAGGTACATCACATAACATTTACATATACTTCAGCAAACCTGGAAAAGTCACGTATTCCAGCGGGAGAACAGTAAGCAGGAAATTCGCAGGCGGCTGATGATTTTCCCCGCATCATCCTATTTGGACACCCAGGGGGGTAGAAGTTGAAGATATAAGTTACAGCTGAAACGTGAAGCGAAGATTTTCGGCATAATTTTTGAATGATGCTGAGGCATAAATATAGGTTGACAAAATCGCGTCTAAAAAATTCTGTGGTCCAATATGGTCATTTTTATGCCCATATTGTCTCTTCTTGAGGGCGGCAGGGCACACCCAAGGCAACTTCGGTTCCGGACAAGAACCCACTTACCTAATTCTCGAGCGACTTGAGTACATTTTTAATTTTCTTAACTTAATCAGGCAGGTATACCGAATTATTATCGTTAGTAATGAAAATGACTCGTGAGAATAACTTAGCTCCGATACCTCGCTCGTATTTATTACGTTTTGCCATATTACGCCCATCAATGTTAAAATTAGTTGGCCAAATAGCGGGGGAAAATTGGTAAGGCAAATTACTGAATGTTTGCGTCCGAATGTTCGTTTCACCGCAGTTTTTGTCGACGTCCCTCGTACGCGGAAAGTATACTTATTCAAGTGACCCTTCTCGTTATGCCGAGGCAGTGGAGAGTTTCAGGGTAAATACCCAAAGGGTACTCATAAGCTAACAGGGATAAAACGACGTTTTCGCTGACCCTACCCTTCGTACGTCAACTGACCCTAATTGCAAACGGTACTTGCCTACCTCGGGACGTCTGCCATACCTGCAGATTCAAAATTAACGACCTGACAATTTGCCAGGGTCTCGACTGAGTAACTTGGTAATTTATTCGCTGCGCAGGTCCTGTTTTATTCAGCGTTCGACATGCATGGAATATTCATGTTTTATCGGGGCCCGTAAAAATTTCATACGGAAACTTTCCATAAAAAATATGGAGATAAATCGGCCTTCGGCGCGGATATTAATTCATTTCGTACGTTTCGCCGTCAAAACCGACCATCGGAGGGAATTTATGTGCAATTAATGTTAACGCTTCGTTCGCGCATGGGTGAAAATAATTGAAGCGCTGAGATAGAGCAAAAAAACGGTACATTTCACTGCTGGATGGTTTCAAGCCTTACGTCATTACTTTACCAGCCTAGTCACAGTGCTCGACTTGCATTATTGCCAACTTTGCAACATGCAAGGCATTGGATAGCTTCAAGCCTTGTATCACTGCAAGCCTTGCACCATTTCCAGCATTTCGCCATTCCAAGCCGTGAATGATCCCCAGATCTGCATCATTGCCAGACTTGCAACATTGCAAACCTTGCAGCATTGCCAGCCATGTGCCATCCGAAGCCTTGGATAGTATTTCAAGCCTTGGATGATTCCCAGCTTCGCATAATGTCCAGCATTGCGCCATTCCAAGCCTTGAATCATCCCCAGCTCCGCATCATTGCCAGACTAGCATGATTGCAGACTTTGCGGCATTGCCAGCCTTGCGCCATCAAAAGCCTCGGAAAGTATTTCAAGCCATGCATAATCCCTAGCATTGCACCATTCAAAAACTGGCATAATTCCCAGCTTTTCACCATTGCTAGCCTTGCGCCATCCAAAGCCTTGGAGAGTATTTCAAACCTTGCATTGTTTCCCAGCTTTGCAACATTGCCAGACTAGCATCATTGCAGACTCTGCAGCATTGCCAGCCGTGCGCCATCCGAAGCCTTGCGTGTTTTCCCGCTTTGCATCATTGCCAGACTAGCATCCTTGCAGCCTTGCATCATTGCAAACCTTGCATGGTCCCGAGTTTTGAATCATTGCAAGCCTTGCATGGCCCCGGTTTTGCATCATTGCAAGCCTTGCAGCATTGCCAGCCTGGTGCCATTCAATGCCTTGGATAGTATTTCAAACCTTGCATTGTTTCCCAGCTTTGCAACATCGCCTGACTAACATCCTTGCGAGCCTTGCATCATTGCAAACCTTGCATGGTCCCCAGTTTTGCATGATTGCAAGCCTTGCAGCATTGCCAGCCTGGCGCCATTCCATGCCTTGGATGCTATTTCAAGCCTTGCATGATCTCCAGCTTTGCATCGTTTCCAGCATTGCGCCATTCCGAGTCTTTCATGATTCCCAGTTTTGCACCATTCGCCTTGCAGCATACGAAGCCTTGGATAGTACTCGCTTAGCTTTTCACCATTGCTAGCCTTGCGCCATCCAAAGCCTTGGATAGTATTCCAAGCCTTGAATCATCCCCAGCTCCGCATCATTGCCAGACTAGCATCATTGCAGACTCTGCAGCATTGCCAGCCGTGCGCCATCCGAAGCCTTGCGTGTTTTCCCGCTTTGCATCATTGCCAGACTAGCATCCTTGCAGACTGGCATCATTGCATGGTCCCGAGTTTTGAATCATTGCAAGCCTTGCATGGTCCCCAGTTTTGCATGATTGCAAGCCTTGCAGCATTGCCAGCCTGGCGCCATTCCATGCCTTGGATGCTATTTCAAACCATGCATGATCTCCAGCTTTGCATCGTTTCCAGCATTGCGCCATTCCGAGTCTTTCATGATTCCCAGTTTTGCACCATTCGCCTTGCAGCATACGAAGCCTTGGATAGTACCCGCAGCTCCTTTTTGGTGCTTTCCCGCCCATTAATCTTTCCAAAAAAACAAACTCTTTGACCGCATGTGACTTAACACCTTTTTCATGGCAACGCTTCAATTACTCATTGATATTGATACAACTTGAATCAGCCGTTTAAAGGAAACAAGCGTCGAATCGCTAATTGTTAAAATTCAATTACGGCAAGGATTTCCCAATAGAAAAAGCGGTCATGTACACCATCAGAGCCTTTAGTTGACTGCAAAATAACAACGCTTTGATCTTCGCCGCCTCGCTTGCGCTTTTAACATTTTTTACTCCAAATTTGATAAACAGAAGAGGACTCGACTCAAAAACAAGCGATGGCCTAAAACAGTTCGAAATCCCTTCGGTGGAAAGTTGAACGAACGCGGTGGCTTTAAAAGCTTTCAGTCGTTTACGTCCCTAACAGGGTATCGCCCAGGTCTCATCAATCAAAGTGTTGGTTTTACCTTGCAGGATACGTGGATATTTTTATACTCCACGAAGAAGAAACGCCCTGAAATTTTGTGAAAAGATGCTAACCGACGTAAAATAAGGAGGAACTGCCGCTCGTGTCGTCGCTTTTCGCCCGATAACCGAAGCAGTCCCGGGCGTGCCCTGCCGCTGCTAAAGGAGAAGGAGAACTGGTCGAGAGGTTGCCTTCAAGGGATTGCACTGAGATTGAAACAAAACGTCAACATTGATACCCAAATTATTGACGGTTTCCAAAAAGGTATTTTCTGCAACTCCGCTACTTTTGGGCGTTCAAAGCAAATCTTCCGAATACCTGTTTTGTACGGGGTCATCGATCGAACGCTTGTCAACCGCAAATGGCCGACCAATGGACTTCAGGAGAGTCAAAGTCCTTTCCGCGCCCTTGGCCAATGGGATACCTTCAATCGAGAGCTGACAGGTTTGAGTTGGCACTTGGCGCATTTCTACGGTAATTACCTTCCTTCGAGGTTCCCGACGGGGCTATTATCGGTTTAGAGTGCCTATCAACCAGCATCGACGAGGACTTGAATAGCTGACGGGCAATCTGGATGCTGATCGCTCCGCCAACGCTGGACGAGCGAAGACAATTCGAGGGAAGGCCATCTGTGGTCATTCGTGTCATTATTGACAACAACTCGTCCCCAGGCGACTCTACGTATAGTTGAGGCCTAAAATTTTAAATGTGAATATCCTTCTGAAATTTTGAAGCTTCTAGCACTTTTTCGGAATGCAGACAACGTAAAAGTATTTTCAGAAAAAAATATTTTATGCATTTTTGACGTTTGGACCGCAATTGCGGTACATAGGAGTTAGTTTTTGAATACTATGGTACACTTGGCGTATAGGAAATTTAACGCTGAACCCAAAAATGTCCTCGAAAGTTGAAAAAATTTGTTTTGAACCGGAGAAATGTGGGGTTTTATGCGGGAAAGTGTGGTTTTTTAAGTCATGGTCATTCGTGTCATTATTGACAGCAACTCGTCCTCAGGTTTCGATTAGTTGACGGTTAGTTGACTACGAACTAATTTCAAATTTGAGTATCTTCCCGAAATTTTAAAGCTTCTAGCACTTTTTCGGTTCATAGTCAACGTAAAAGTATTTTCAGGAAATTATATTCTATCATATCTGTCAAATTTTGACGCTTTGACCGCAATTGCGGTACATAGGAGTTAGTTTTTGAATGCTATGGTGCTCTTGGCGTATAGGAAATTTAACGCTGAATCCAAAAATGTCCTCGAAAGTTGAAAAAAGTTGTTTTGGACCGGAGAAATGCGGGGTTTTATTATGCAAAGTATAGTTTTTCTAAATAAAAAAAACTTTCGAAAAAACCTCAAAAAATTGTACCTCAGAAACGGATTGAGATATGAAAATGCGGTTGGCAGCGTTTGGCCCCATTTTCGGTCTGGTTTCACCTAAATTTTTTATGCAAAGTTGGGACGCCCTATGTTTGAAAGGGAGATGATCTCATTCACCGTGTCGAACAATTTGTATAAAAATTTCAAAGGGGGGTGCGGCCACCTAATTTTCCATAGCACCTGAGAAGTTTTCATCACCGAAATGATGATGTTCTACGTAATGAAAAGAAAGCTGAAAACAAGGAATGACGAAAAAGCAGAGTGCGTACCGACGTATCTCGACAAGATCAAAGACCTCGGGTAATGTTATGTGAAGTCAGTCCTCGCCCTTTTTGAATCAACCCAAAACCTCATCCTACCGTTTTGAACACAGGGGACCTTTTTTGTAGCAAACGATGGCGGAGAAAGGCGTACTGAGGAAATTACACTCGCAATGAAAACGGAAGGGTAATTACTGCCCTGAGGGATACAGGGTGAAAAAGCAGTGAGTTACACCGCTAAAAGTCGGCTAAGTTTCACGGGATGGTGGGTTCAGAAATCACCGGATATCGACCTTTTTCCATTGTCTTCCAATCGTTTCAGTAGTTTTTGCCATCTAGCCCGACAATCGGCCCAAAGGGTATAACTCCAAAACCGGTAAAGCTATCGAAATGCCGCTGGTTTCATTTGATTCAGCATCTTTTAGAAAAATATTTCAAGATTGGGAGGAGACGCATCAGCAGTGTCATCTCAGGTTAGTTGGTTCTATGCTCGCAGCATATGACTGATATCAGTTAATGGTGAAACTTGGCATTTGCAGTCGAAGTTGCCAAGTTGGTGGTTTTCAAATTAGAAATAAATATTTAAAATTGGAAACCCCTCAAATTTGGGTGGTTTTTAATGGAAAGAGGGATTTTAGTGGTGACATTTTTGGGGGGTTTTACGGAAATCAGGGGCTACACTTGTCTAGCTGCACATGTCAAAAACATTTGTCATGTTTAAAGGTTCGATGGTATGTATAAATTGGATGATAGGAAAGAATGAGTATCAAATAGTTTTCAGTTTTAGATACTATTTGAAATTTTAGATACATCATATGGAGTTAGGTTATGTTTTATGTGAAATAGTTTATTTTTAAATTAAAAATTTCAACCCTTCCTTAACTGTAGGGGGTTGTTTCGGGGATTTTCTCTCATTTGAGGGAATTTGGGGGTTTTTCGGCGTTGTCCCAGGTGTTTTTGAAGTCCGGACCTTGGCAACAGTGTGTCTATTCGAAGCATAATTTTGAAATGCACTCGTGTCCCTCAAGGAGTTTCAAGGGTGGTACTGCCGACACTTTTGATGTATCGAAACCATCACCTCTCATCCCCTAGATCCTTCGGGAACCTCAGGTGTTGCCTTGCAGATGTGCAGGTTCCTATTAGGCATGCAAAGGCAATCGCATCTGCATACTTCTCATTAACGCCGCCTCGGCCCGCCGGATGTTCGGGATGCTGGGGCCGGCAGCGTTTCAGCTATGTGTGACCTCAGCAGCAGGAATCAGCAGGATTCTGGCCGTGCTTCAGCTCGATAAGATGCCCTCTAATTTCAGTATAGATTCCTCGTTGTCAAACGCCCATCCACCTGCATATTCCATAATTCTCATCGACGTGGTTTTTGAAATTATGCCTATAAATATGCGGATAATAATATTGTCAATTCATTCAGTTATTTTATAGGCAACATTTCAGAAACCTGAAGGCAATTGATGCCGTGCAAAGGGGGTAGGTATAGTCACAGTCAAAAAAGGTAGTTCCTTCTTAACCGCGAAAACCCACTTTTTTCGAAAACGTCGATTTCTCAATTACTAAACAAGGTAACTACATAAATGACTATACCGTTGGAAAGCTGACATTTTGGGACAGTTTTTCCCAAAACTTGCGATGGATTTTTCCGTTTCTTTCTAGTCGTAAACGAACGCCGAAAAATTGTAATTATTGAAACTTGAAAAATCCTCGACTTTGGCTCAATTTTCCATTTATTCAACTCAATGTTTGAAGCTAAAAATATCGTGAAAATATAGGAAATTTAACGGGCTTTCTAACGGTATAATTATTTTTGTAATTACTTCAAAATTTAAAGGACTTATGGTCTTTTTACTGAGACAAAGTCGTGAAGGAACGTTGAAAGAATTGTAATTTTTGAAACTTGAGCAATCCTTGACTTTAGCCCAATATTTTCGTTTATTTAAATTTATGGTAGAAGCTGAAAATACCGGGTAATTATAGGAAATTTAACTGGCTTTCCAACGATACAATCGTTTTTGAAGTTACTTCAAAATTTGAGAGACTAACGGCCTTTTTACCGAGGCAAAGTCGAAAATACGAAAAATCTTCGAAACGAAAAATTGTAAAGAATTAAAAGTCTTCACGAAAAATGTTATAGAATAAAATTTGTAGCAAATCGGCTGAAAAAAGCCTCAAATCGGTGAGTTTCGGTCAGTTTTGGAGTGCCAAACCGTCCGTGTGATACGGTCTTAACCAAAGGGTCGTCAATCCGTCGCTATGATTTATCCCGATGAAATCGTCAATAGTTCTTTGGACTCAATAATCGGAAATGTAATTCGGACCGTTTCCCAATCCGAAGAGAAGAATTGACCTTTGTCACTGGCCACAAAGGCTGCTCCATTTCGCTTCTTCGCCACACGAGAGGAGGGAAAAATTTATCGAACCTCCGTTCACACTGTTTGAAATCTATGCGAATTTATCGCCGCGGAATACTCCGGTTCTAATAATGTAAAATATTCCACCCAACGCAGAAATTTTCGAAATTTACCCATATTCCTCGCCACATTAAAAGTGGCGCTGCAAATTTTGCATTTCCAAACTCACCGGTCAAACTATACTGACTATTTTGAGGACGTGAATTTTGCCACCGCCGGTGCGACCGTGTAAATCGGTGGCGAATCTCGCAGCCTTTTCAAATGCCAAGTTCCTCAAGTCCGGGTTGACAAGCTCACAAAGGAAAGTTACGAGGGCTTTTTCGGCCCGGGAGTCGCTCTTTTTTGGCGGACGCCTTTATACTCGGCAACCTCGATCGCCTCATTTCAGCTTTTCGCTTTCTTCCACCGTTGAAGGTATCGCAATATTTTAGAAAGTCTCTTGCGCTGGTTATTACGAAAGCTTAATCTTGTTTAACTCGGTTGTTGCATTTTTACGTCTACGCTTTTACCTAGTTAGTGTAATGTAATTGTGCGATGTACCTTTTCCTCTCTTTTTCTCAGGATTTCCTCAGAAACAGAAAATTCGAATGTTACACTCCAGAAAAAAATTCCAAAATTCCAACCAGAAATCAGAAAAATCTCAAAATTCTATCCAGATAAAATATTGCAATAACTAGACGAAATTTACCGGAGTGAAGTTAGCAACGGTCCAGCAACGGTATCCTGCCACGACGGGATTAGACTAAACATGTACCAAGTCATGTATACAACATGATTATGGTGTAAAAACATTTAAAAAGTGGGGATAGGGGAGGTAATTCGTACATTTTCGGCTGCATGCGGAAACCCGCACAACACGGACCCCGGTCTTGCCGAGACAAACATTTCAGTTCAAGAAATTTGAAAAAAGGTTGAGCAATGAGGGAGTTATGGCCATTTTTGTAAATGACCACAGACGGACAGACGGACACACGGACAGACGGACACACAGACGTTCAGGAAGTGATTCTAAGTAAATGTGTATAAGAAAAAGTTTTTTCTGAAGCTGCGTTCCGATTTTCGATTTTAGGACGATCACAATACTTCCATTTACTCTGTAAATATGGAAGTAAAAACAACGAGTTGAGTTGAGTTGAGTTGAGTTGAGTTGAGTTGAGTTGAGTTGAGTTGAGTTGAGTTGAGTTGAGTTGAGTTGAGTTGAGTTGAGTTGAGTTGAGTTGAGTTGAGTTGAGCTGGAGTTG